>CAKNYM010047133.1:0-23863 GCA_932195095.1 Andricus curvator | reverse complement strand
CTCGGTTTCCTTTCTCTGCCCCCCCCCTCCACCCACTAACAGAAGTTTTGGTGGGACTGACGTTACAACTAGACTCTCCACCGTACGACGAATAATCACTTAACTTGGACATGATTTCGGCTCACAAAACAAATTTCGCGCATAAATGTGATAGTTGGGTGTACAATCTAAACATGAATAATACAAACAATAAAGTAGCCTCGGAATGGACTGAAACTTTGATTGACGAAATGCATACACTCGGTAAACGTAAAGGTCGAGTTTCAGGCGATGAATGGAGACTGGGTGTTTGGAATGCTAGAGGAGTGAATGTTCTTAAAGTAAGAGAACTACGAGAAACTATGCATGCAAGGAAACTAGATATTTTATGTGTACCTGAGACGAAGAAAAAGGGTTGCGAAAGTAGAAAAATAGAAAATGGGGTGTTGAAAGGCGGTTTTGAAATATGGTCAGGAGTAGGTAGTGAATCAAATCGTAGTCAAGGGGTCGGTTTAATTATGAATGAAAAAGCAAGACAGCATCTCAAAGATCAAGGATATGTATCGCCCAGATTGCTGTGGGTTAGAATGAAGGTAGAAATCAGAAGATTAACACATGGGTCATTAAGTCCCGGGACTGACACACATATGGCGCCGCCAATGCCATACCTCTTTGTTTTTCGGTAGTACCAACCTTCAAAAGATACGTGTAAAAGTTTGATAATATTCGGTTCAGTCGTTGTCGAGATATTGAAAGTTAAGTGACGCTTCATTTTTTTTTTATTTAAACAATGGATAAAAACGAGTTTGGTGTGTTAATCAAACACTGTTTTTTAATGGGGAAAAATACCGTTCAAGCTCATAAATGGCTTGAAAAGTGTTACCGGGAAAAGTGCCCATCGAAAACAACCATTTGCCGACGTTGTGCAGATTTTAAATGCGGTCGAACAACCACCGAAGACGCTGAGCGCCCAGGTCGTCCATTTGAGGTGGCAACGCCCGAAGACATCCAAAAAATTAGGAAAATTATTTTGTCCGATCGTAAAGTGAAGTTGCAAGAGATAGCTGACATCCTAGAGATGTCAAAAGGCACCGTGTTCAAAATTGTGCATGAAAATTGCGTATGACAAAATTTTTTTCCAAGTGGGTGCCGCGTTTGCGTTGCCACCTCAATTGGACGACCTGGGCGCTCCGCGTCTTCGGTGTTTGTTCGACCGCATTTAAAATCTGCATACCATCGGAAAATGGTTGTTTTCGATGGGCTCTTTTCTCGGTAACACTTTTCAAGCCATTGCTGAGCTTGAACGGTATTTTTCCCCATTAAAAAACAGTGATTAACACGCACAACTCGTTTGTATCCATTGTTTAAACAAGAACAAATGTAGCGTCACTTAACCTTCAATATCTCGACAACGACTGAACCGAATCTCATGAAATTTTTACACGTTTCTTTTGAAGGTTGGTACTACCGAAAAGCAAAGTGGCATGGTATTGACGCCGCCATATGTGTCTCAGTCCCGGGACTTAATGACCTATGTGTTATTTATCATAGCGTGCTACGCCCCAGTTGACAGTGAGCCGCGAGAAGTCAAAGACGCCTTCTGGGACACTTTAAATAATACAATAAGTACTTGCGATCAAGGTGAAAGAATAATTCTGCTAGGAGATATGAACAGATGGGTCGGCGTCCAAAGTCAGGATACAGATACAGAAAGGATGCTAGGCAATTTTGGGGATCCAACAAGAAAAAATTATAACGGGGAAAAATTAGTTAGCTTATGCTTAGAAAAGGGCCTATTTATTACCAATACTTGGTTTCGACATAAAATGATCCACACGTACACCTGGTGTAAAGGAAATAACCGCAGTGTAATTGACTTCGTTATTGCGGATGAAAGACAAAGAGAACTAGTCAAAGATGCAAGAGTCATGAGGGGTTCCGAATGCAATACTGATCATTACCTTTTAGTCTCCAAAATAAACTTAGGGCGGGGATGGAGGAGAAAGAGAACAAAAAAAACGAAACAAAAGCGAATAAAGGTTGAAAATTTACAGAAACCGGAAGTGCGAATAAAGTTTCAAAATAAGTTAACCGAACGCATCGATAGGGCAACTTGGGAAGCGCTTATAAGCAATAAAGATATAGAGGGCGCGTGGATTTTGTTACGGGATATCATTGTTAAAACTGCAATTGAAGTGTGTGGTACGGCAGTGGTAGGAAGAAAGTCGGGTGATGCGTGGTGGAATGATGAAATTCAAGCAGCCCAGCAAGAAAAGAAAAAAGCGCACAAGAGAACATTAAACATCACAGGTCTTAGCGATGAGGAGAAAAATAGACTTGAAAATTATTACAGACACAAAAAGAGAAAAGTTAAACGACTAGTCAAAGAGAGTAAAGAGAAAATCAGAACAGAAGAAGAGAGGAAAATACAAAACAGCTTTGAAGGAATTATGAAACTATTATTTAAACTGATAAAAGAAAGTAAAAGTACAGAGTTTGTCAGCATGAGAAACAGCAAAGGTGAAATGCGATATGATAATGGACGGGATAGTAGACGCTTTAAAAGACTCTTTTAAAGAATTATTAGGAGGTGAAGATATAGGGCAACAGAACTGCGACACAGAATATAATGCATTAGAAAACCCAATTGAAAAAGTCTGTATCACTGAGGTTAGAGATATAATTAAGAACTTAAAAAACGGTAAGGCTGCTGGCGTAGACAGTATTAGTGCTGAAATGCTTAAATACGGTGGCGAGCACAACCTCACAGGTTGTGCGAATTGATAAATTTATGTATCGAGATGGGAGAAGTCCCAGACGATTGGAGAAAAGCGATTATCGTACCAATATACAAAAGAAAGGGAGATAAAAGCAACTGCAGTAATTACAGAGGTATCAGCTTACTAAGTACCGTAAGTAAAATATACTCAAAAATATTCATTCGTAGGGTAATGAAAATTACAGAAGAAAAGATATGGGAAGTCCAAAGTGGATTTATGCCAGGAAGCTCATGTACAGATCAGATATTTAGTTTAAGACAGATCACAGAAAAAAGCTTAAGAGTAGGAAAGAAAGTTTTCTGTGCATTTGTTGACCTAGAAAAAGCATTGTACAAGGTAAATAAAAGTAAACTTTGGGAAGTCCTTAAAGAGTACGGAGTCAATGGATGGCTCCTACAAGCAATAAAATCAATATATACAGGTAGTAAAGCGAGTGTAAGAGTAAATGGGAAGCTGAGTGACTGGCTCGATATTATGCAAGGCGTGAAACAAGGATGCGTTATGTCCTCATGGCTATTTATCATATTTATGGATAAGTGTCTAAGAATGGCCCTCTTCGACGAAGAAGGTGTAGATCTCGAAACAGTGAAGGTACGTGGGCTAGCTTTCACAGATGACAAGATTATTGTGGCAGAATCAATCGAGGACTTGCAAAGAATGTTGATAAACTTAATACAAGCATGAAGAACATGGGCCTCAAAATTAACGTAAATAAAACAAAAATCATGGTGTTTGAAGGAAAAACTGGGAAAACAATGTGCAACATTGTCCTAAATGATGAGAGATTAGAACAAGTTGATAAGTACGTATATCTGGGTAGCCTATTCACTAGCGACCGAAAAATATATGGGGAGTTAGATAGGCGCATAAATAAGGGTAAGCAGGTTATCGGTAGAGCAGGTTCCATGCTCAGAAATAAAAATATATTTAAAAAAGCTAAAATGGCCATACATAATTCTATATTCGTACCAACTGTACTATACGGTAACGAGACATGGACCTGTCAAGAGAAGGACAGGAGTAAAATTAAAGCGATTGGCATGAAACCTCTTCGCACAATATGCGGAAAAACACTGATGGACAAAGTCCGAAACGAGATAATCATCAAAGAATGTGGTGCAAAAGAGACAATAGTTGACACATGGGAAAGAAATCAGTTAAGATAGTTCGGACATGTTGAAAGAATGAAAGATGAACGACTCACGAAACAAGTGTATACAGGTAAAGTAAATGGCAGAATGCCCAGAGATTGACCGCCAAAAGAATGGTTAGAATCTGTGAATGAGACACTAATCCGAAGAGACATAAGAAGCCATAGAAACACGAGAGCTTGCATAAAAAAATGCATGGACGTGAAGGGAGCTAGAGTAGTATGCCAGGACAGAGAAGTGTGGCGACAAATAGTTTGTGAACAGAGTGACAATAGAGTGAATGACGCCTGAAACAAAGACCTTGGATACTAAATGGGCCCAAGTAGGGAACCACACATAACAATTTTGTGAGGCTCTTCACCTGGGGTGATTGCTAGAAAGATTGATCAGCAACCTGGGTCGGAGCAGTGTTGCGGAATGAACGTGTCATTTGAATAAATAACACAAGAATTCCAGATCAATCTAAAATATCTGTACCTAACACCTATATACCCACCATACACACTACTATTTTCCAACCGAGCAAGTCACGCCTACCCCGAAAGGGAAATGGCTTAATGGTATAATAATAATAATAAAAACAGTTGGCTGACTGAGGAACATCAGAATGAGTGGGATTTGGTCTCTGGTTGCAGACAGGCCAAAACACTCTTGGGCTCTTAGCTTAATTCTAACCGAGCAAGGGAAATACTCAAGCTCGGGAGGAGCGAAATCAAAGTCCTAACAAAAATGTATATAGGACATGGGAACCTAGGATATCACAGACATAAGATAGGGCTTGCAGAAAGTCCCCTCTGTCGTCTGTGCGGAAAGAATAATGAGACAGCTACTCATATCCTTTGTCACTGCCCTGCGGTTGCAGGGAAACGTCTAAAACTCACAGGCAATTATGGCATCAGTGAGTCAGAGATATCAGCCAACAGAGTGGCTGCGGTCCTCTCCCTATGGAGAAGGCTTTGGGGTCATGCTTAGGCTCACAAGGGGATGCTACAGGATTACCCAAGCGTCAGGGACTGTTACGGTCTCAACGCAGAACTAATATTAATTCCTTTTCCGTGCCAAGAAGTCCCAAGTTTTTTTGTGCTTTATTTGATATAGTTCTAATCTCGCTAATGAACCGGTAACATCGAACCTACTTTTCACTTCGCCAATACTTTTCGGTTCAACCACTCCTAAATCGCCATAGGCTTTTTTGCACCAATATACCTCACGTCAATACTTCCAGTGGGAAGAACGACTTCTGCGTATTCACATAAGGCATGCGATGCAGTTTCATAACCAGGCAGACGAAGAAGTTATTGAACAGAAAATCACTTACTTTTATAAATATTAAATTAATTGCCTACGAAAAACACAGTTTTCACAATTATCACGTCAACACTTGCCAGTTTGACATTACAAAACACTGCAGTGGGATTCCGATGCTTGAAGTCTATCGGACCCCTCCTTCTACCATGTGAGATAGACAGAGACGATCCGATTGTGTTCCAATGGCAGGTACTTTTCATTTCGAAACGAACATACTCTCTCTCTATCTCTGAAAAACTTCTTCTTTGTTTTCTTTGTCGAATCGTAGAGCCTGTTGTTGATGGCCAACGACAGCGCCACCAATTCCGAAAAATTTGAATCTCAATTAAATATTAACAAGTAATCTTATAGTAAATAATTAATTTTAAACCGTAGTATAACATTTTTGATTAAAATGAATTGACATTCACTGCTCTTTTTAATGAATGTCAAAGACAGGCTGATTCGATCGCACGAAATAATGCGATCAGTGAATCAGTCCCATCGGCTTCAGATAGCTTCCAGCATCGGGACCCCACTGCTGATCGACGTGAGCTCACCATCGTACTTATTCGCTATGTAAACGCGTGTGCTTCCCACGTTGAGTGAACCCACACAGCGTCATGACGCAGTTAGACACGTAGGCCGTTAGGGCACAGCTCCTTACCGCAACGCTCCTGTTTTGTCACGCCTTAGTGAACACCGTACACCCCGCGCAGCTCTATTCAACCCTACCCTCGGCGCGGCATCAATTCTCGGAATTCGTAACTCCGGGGATCATATCTCCGAGCTGCACTGTAATAAAATTTCAACAGTTTTTCACCTGATATTGACCTGCACTGATGTTTCACATTTATTTCGCTTTGATACTCTTAAACAGCGCTGCAATATCCGGGTAATAACGGTTAATAGGGATATTACTCCGTAGGGGCTATCGATGAGTCTCGCATTGCAATTAAAGCTGACGGAGCTGCTAAAAAAACGTCGAAATCTGTTCGGTCGCCTAAATCTTCACTAAGATTCGATAAGATCTTACAAAGGTACTTTGCAAAGTTTCCTGCATCCCAAAAGGGGTTTCGCGGTAGCTGGAGTTTCGCTTAGTATATGCGGATCTTCAAAAAAAAGGAAAGGTTTGCTAAAAAGTTATATATCGGGATTTGAACTGTTCATTCATCTCATGGACAAGTTAAGATTTTGCCACGTTAATGCTCAGTCTTTCTCGGCACATTTCCTTGAGTTTAAATACTATTTTAGTACGTGTTCATACCATATCATCGCAGTGTCTGAAACTTGGCTTAAGCCTGATATCCCTTCGAGTGCAATGTTTTTGGAGGGTTACATGCTCTTTCGTAGGGACAGAAACGAGAGAAGGGGGGGGGGGGGTCTGTCTTTATATACATGAAAGTCTTAGGGGTTCAGTAGTAAGAGTGAGTCCACAGGCTAATTATTCTGTCGCTGACTTTCTGTTTGTTGAGGTGTATTTCGGGGGGAATTGTTTGCTAATTGGGGTTATTTATAAACCTCCTAACGCTAACTATAGTAAAGAACTTGAATCAGAAATATTTACACTTACTCCTAATTATAATAGCATAATACTTACTGGAGATTTGAACACAAATTTGAATTCGAATACTAATCTGACTAAACATTTGAAATTTGTAATTTACTCCGCGGGACTTTCTACAGTGCCACATGATTCTACTCATCACTCTAATTTTACTAGTACACGCATAGACTTAATTATTGTAGATGACCTTGAAAAAGTACTATCCTATTCACAGCATGCAATTCCGTTTTTATCTAATCATGATCTTATCAACATTGAGTACCAAATGTCCAGTAATCTCCCTCCTAAACCTACTCCTACACTGACTCGAAATCTTACACTAATCAATGAACAAGAGTTTCAGGATCATTTAGTATCATATGATTGGGCAAATTTATCCAAAGTTCGTGACGTGAATACAAAGGTAAACGGTCTAATTACCATTTTGACTCATGCATTTAACGAATTCGCGCCTTTATATGTACCACGTTCTCGAAGGGAAACGGCCCCATGGATTACTACAGAAATAAGAGAATTTATGAGAAAAAGGGACACGAAACGTAGATTAGCAAGAAGAACCAGGAATAGTAGTATACAAGCGGAATTTCGCAAGCTTCGGAATCTTGTGCAGACGAAAATTAGGGACTCTCACAACCAATTTAACTTTAACGCAATCAGAAATAAAAACAAAAAAGAAAATATTTTTCATCTTCTCAGGCGCTTGCGTTTAATTCCACCTAAACAGGAATATCCTGATCAAAATTTCTCTGCTAGTGAATTCCTTAATACATTCATGTTGAAACCTATTGTGACACAACTTCCAACTGCTTCTTCCAATTTACCTCTGCAAACTTTTGATGAACATGATTTCTTTTTTCTGATATTACTCCTGAGACTTTTCTTAAGGAAGTAATGGAAGTTAATTCTAATGCGATCGGTATGGATGGAATATCGATAAAAATGATCCGGTTAGCTCTTCCAGTTATCTTCCCAATATTATTGGAGATTTATAATGCATCTTTACAAAGTGGTATTTTTCCAAATATATGGAAAAAGGCACTAATACAACCGATACCTAAAATCACCAGTCCTAGTTCCACTAAAGACTTCCGGCCAATTTCTATCCTTAATGTGTTATCAAAGCCACTTGAACGGATGGTGCACATACAACTAACAAATTTTTTAGATACTAATAAATTATTAGACCGTATGCAATCGGGCTTCAGAGCCAAACATAGTACACTCACAACGTCCCTAAAAATCACTACTGATGTTAAGCTGGCGATCGATAAAAAAGAGATTACGGTTGTGGTACTTTTTGATTTTTCTAAGGCTTTTGACACAGTGAACCACAGTTTACTTTTACAAAAACTCAAATCTTTTAAAATGTCTAATTCAGTAATGAAGTGGTTTGCCTCCTATTTAAGTAATCGTTCACAAAGTGTAAAGACTAGTAATGCTGATATGTCTGAATGAGTGGAAGTTAAGAGTGGAGTTCCGCAGGGGTCCACACTTGCACCTACGCTTTTTAACTTGTATACCTCTGATCTTGGAAGTGATCTAAAATTTTGTAAGTATCTTAAATACGCCGATGACTTCAAATTGTACCTTTCCGGACCTGCCGCAGAATTGAATAGACTTCTCAGTCAGATCCAAGAGGACATAGATCGGGTGGTGCTTTGGGCTGAAAATAACGTCTTGCTTTAAATCCAGCTAAAACTAACGCTATTATTATTGGGCTTTCGGCTTCTCCCTCTGTGGATGCACTCGCTCACCTCCCTCCTTTGAGGGTTGGTAATGTTACTATTGTTTTTCAAGAATCGGTCAAGGATTTAGGATACTTGCTCAACCGTACTCTGTCTTGGAAAGAGCATGTAATGGCTATTTCTCGGAACACCTACAGAATTCTACAGCAATTACATAAAAACAAACACTCCCTACCTACCTCAACTAGGATTCTACTAGTTAAGAGTTCAATTCTACCGTTCTTCGATTACGGATGCATTGCTTATGAAGATATAACGTCGAACTGAATGGAAAGCTAGAACGGACACTAAATGCATGTATCCGTTTTATATACAATTTACCAAAAAGTGAACACATTACTCTCTAGCGGGAGAGAGCTGGGGTTTTGCCCGTGGCTAAAAGAAGACAATTTTTTATGGGCAATTTGCTCTTTAAAATATCTAGAAATGAAGCTCTTCAGTATTTACGTGAATATCTTACTTGTGTTGATAAAAATCATCGCAATAATGCCAGACTCCGTGAGAGGAATTTAGCTTTAAAAATACCAAAGCATAGAACATGTAAACTCCAAAGATCGTTTATGGTTAGAGGGGCACGTCTATGGAATAGAATACCACTAATTATCAGGGAAGCGCCCTCTTATTATCATTTTAAAATTGAATTTTTTAAGTATTTATTCAATGATTCAAATAATTTACTTGAAATTACCCACAGGTAATAAATTTAGTATTATGTTGACCATTCAGTACTAATGTAGTTTCTGATTTTATTAAACACATATCGTATAATTACAACACTACTATGTACTTCAACCTATAACATTTTGATTCTAACGGCCTATGTTTAATATTAATTGATAGTAATAATTTACTGTTAAATACACATGTTCAGTTACTGTGCCACGATCCTAGTTTTAAGAATATTATCATGTATATTTTGTTGCTTAGAGGGCTATTTAGCCCTAGGGACTTTTTCAAGAAATTACAATTACAATTACAAAAAGTGAGAGTGGAAAAGTGTGGAAATAACGTGAAGAGAGAAGATGATCGACAATGCTGTCACATGGAAGTAAACTTAACACCAAATATTTTTTTGGAGATAGCGGCATTGTAAATGCACTCGCAGGAAGGATCTTTTTAACTCTCATCTTTTTAACGAAGTGTCTAAATGTTACGCGACGCGTGGACATAACTTTAAACAAGATTCGTTTAAATTTTGCACCCCCCGCTCCCTCTAATCACCAAAAACCCTTTTCCAGATTCCCTAATCACATTGCACAGGTATCCATAACTTCGCGCAATATATCAGCCTAAATTTTGAACTACTTTCTGATGGAAGAACTGCGTAATTGCAAGGCGAAGCAAAAGCGTGATTTTAACTTCCAAAATAAGAGTCGCACTGGACCACTTTTTTGCGGAAGAAGGCCTGCTGGAAGTAGAAAGATTGAAAAAGATAGAAATTGGGAGATAGGAAAAGATATAACTATTCTATCTCTCTCAAGCACCTTGCATCCCTAAAGCGCTATCTTTTCCTACCCCCAATCTCAATAATTTTCTATGTCTTTCCCAAACTTTCGTGACCGAGGACTCTTATCTTTTTCTATCCCTTAGTCCATCTATTACGAATTTCAATCTTTTTCAGTCTCTTTCTCTATCTCTCCTAATGGAGGACCCGTATCTTTATCGTAACTCCATTCTATCTCCTTAATGTAAAGAATCTTTGTCTATCTTCCGCGATTAAGTACTTTCATCATTTTCTATCCCTAAAAATTCGGGAAATCCATCGATAAGTTAGGTAATTTATTTAAAAAATTAATTTGACGTTAGAGATAGAAAAGTACTGACGAGGGTAGCTAAAGGATAGAATGAGATAAAGCAGATGAGATTGAAAAAGATAAACGGGAATTCAGATTGACGTGGATAGATGAAGGACAGGATGAGATAAAAAAGACGGTATTGAAAAAGATAGACTTGAATTTAGAGTGACAAAGAGATAGAACGGGATACATTTTCTCTATCTCTTTCTGTCATAAAGATTCAAAATTATTCAAAAATATAGGATCATTATCTTTTTACTTTCAGCAGGGAGTACGCAAGGAACTTCGCGCACGTTTTTGCACGTATTTTATGAACGAACCAAACGCCTCGTATAATTTTTAGGACACACAAGATGCTTTGCGTGCTTTTCATCTACTATTTCTTTATTTTCTATATTTTTCACAATTTTTAATAACGCTTTTTTGTAATAAATAATTAAGGGAATATAGTAAATGTTGGGACGGGTTTAGCTGTTGGCCCATAACTTTTTTCCATGATAATATTTTTGGGTTTTCATTACACTGTTCTGAAGGTCTATTAAATAGCTTACTTTTTGTGAACAAGATATATATAATTACGATACAAGAACATTTTTAAAGCCAATTTTCTGAATGTATTTTAATTTGCAAAAAAAGGTTTGTAGTGTAAATTGGGACCCCTCTTAAAAAAAGACAAATACAAAATAATTTTAAAACGCCACAGTGAACCTTTTAGTAAATATTTATTTGTTAAATTGGGAGCAATTACAAATTTCATATTTGATGGCTTTAACCAAGCCCTCGAAATAAGTGATCCCCCATTCACTTTTTCGCTTGCAACAAGACATGCTGAAATGTCAAGTGTGAAAAGTACATAACAATCTCCGAAAGTGCGATTATTTTGATTATTAATACGCAAAAGTTACACCAAAGACGATTTTCAGTAAAAAAATAGACTATATAGGTTTCAAAAAACGTGTTCCGACCTGTACATTTGAGGGCATTTTGGCATTGTTGGGGGAAAAACAAATGATCTGTACTATATCCAAAATCCTCTTCAGACATAACAATTAATTTAATTCATAACACATTGAACTTGCAATTTCCATGAAAAATATTCAGTTAACGGTTAACCATGCATTGCAGCAGTGCAATGAAATGGAGAAAACGCGCTGTCCCAACCTATACTGTGTCCCAACCAGTACGACACTCTCCTACAATTACTAATTTTGATCACCAATTACATGGAGTTTTTCCTCACGAGTTCACTGATACCAAAAACTCATTTTTGACCATAAAATGTCACGTACGTATAATTTTTTGCTCAGCATGGCGGAATAGCTGATGCTATTTTTTGTTTGTTTTTAAATAAAGTAACCATAATTTGGAATTACAATTGCAATATATGTAGTATTATGGAATTCTCACAAAATAAGTCATCTTCTCAACTCTTTATTTTATTTTCTAAGAACGTATTTATAACTTTTTTTCCAAATATTATTATGATCTGGAAGTTGTGCATGTTCTTCTTTAAATTGAATAAAACTGACGGATTATACTGGATTATTCTTGAAATTACTTACGCCAACGTTTAGTACTACTTTTCCTGTCATTTACATTTTTGATCATCCCCGACCGATTATTTTTCTCTGAGATATGACACATTAACCATTGCCGTTTCACACTTAAAAACCAGCGAAGATCCGCCATCTTGAATATTGAAAATCTGAGCTCGAATTCGAATTGAGCAAACTCAAAAACCTTTAGACACCGAACCCTGTACAAACCCAGATAACAATCGTGCGGCGTACAGTACTCGCATGCGTGCGAGTCATAACGCACGCATGCTGCCATCACCTGTCGCAATGCTGTGATGGGTAGGTAGAGTGCGTGCGCAATGCGTCTCATATCGCCATCACGACGTACTTCACGTATGCCTGCGTATGACAGCCTGTCTACGACGCACGCGTGCGTGCATCCTGCAGATAATTAATAAATAAGTCCATAATAATAATCTAATTAGATCCTAGTTAAATCCTAGATATTGTTTATTGAAAAAATTACTATTAGGCTCCTTTTTCACGGAGCAAAATTTGAAAAAGTTCCAAATTCTTTTTCTGACTACAACTCCCATTGACTTCGTTCCTGACTTCCAAATTTGGTTACTGTCCAAGTTAATTTTTCAAAGAAAAATAGCGGGGGGGGGGGGAATAAATTTTTTGCTTTTAAATAAAAAAATTACTTTATTATTTTTTTGATGGAAAATTAATTTGGACAAAAAAAAAATAATAATTGCAAAATACAAAGTCCATCGGAGTTGTAATTAGTTAGAAAAAATATTTTGAACTTTGACATTTTGCTCCGTAAAAAGACCGCCTAAAACGCGTGATTATACAATTTTAATATAATCTTCTAGGTATTTTATTTATTTCGAAAGTGTAATTTGAAACTTTTTTTTAATTTAAATTTCTTAATATCACAATATATTATACAAGATTACATGGGATTTTAGTTAAGTTAAGTTAACAGTTTTTTCAATACTTTAATTAGGCCGTAATTTTTTATTGAATTTTAATCAGTTTTAATGATTTTAATATTTTCAAGTTGAGATAAGAAATTTAAAAAGCGCGCTTAGGTGTTGAAATGATGATGGCGCAGCCGCCACCGCCGACGCGCATGTCCAACAAGTCTGTCAACTGTCAGCACGCTACCGCGCTCGTGTGTTTTCCAGTTTTCAGCGTCTTTTTCTCTGTGTCTGCGGTGTTTTTGCATATTTATCGCCTGGTTAATACGTTTTAATTATTTTATAATCTTTTTAATCACATGGTTATATAATGCTTAGGCGAATAATATGTAATGATATCGTATTGTTATAGCCTTTTCTGCTATTATAGATCTCAAATTGTATGAAACACTTGTTATAAAAATAATTTTTTTTATCGCAATTATTTCTATTTTCATTTAATAATATTTACAATAATATATTTTTAAATCCTGCATGAATTTTGAAACTCGCATATCACCGTCATGCGTGTGACCTTCACACGTGCGAACGATATGCGTCGCAATTGAGGACGCATATGTCTCCTTGGGTGATGGCGCGGCGTGCCGGATAATCCGCACGCGTGCTAGTCAATACGCCATCATTGTGCGCGCACATTGTTATCTGGGAAGCGAATAACACAATTTTATTCGCTTTCTTCGTCTTTTGTGCTCGTTTTTCAGTGTGAAACTGAAATGGTTCATGTGTCATATCTCGTAGAAAAATAGTCGGTTCTGGATGATCCAAAGTGAAAATGAAAGCTAAAAGGGAGTACTAAACGATGGTATAACCAGTTTTAAGAAAAAATTGCTGCTCATGTTATATTGTTTCAAATATGGCTGAAATCGGCAATTTTTTCACGTTTGGGTCAGGTTATCTCGAAATCCTGGCATATAGGAAAAATTTGAACAACGGATTTGTTTTTAGGACATCAATATTCTTCGGGGTCACCTAGTCCAGTCTTTGGGTACAAAAAAAAGGTAATTTTTGTCGGCCTGTGTTATTATTGAAGTTAAGAAATTAAATGTATAAAAGCTGACAATGTGAAGAGTTTGTAGTGGACTTATCATAATTAGTGATGAATAGAGACTTCTAGCAGCCTATTTATAAATCTTTAACTCTTGGACCTATTCTTGTTGTTGTTGTAAGAATGTGTTTTTGAAGAACCGAGTTCTATTAGTGAATAAATAATAACTTTATTTCAATTCCTTATGAAAACAGGCATACAAAAAGGGATGTATAAAAAATAATTGTCCGGGTGTCACTGAAATCGTAAGCATATAAGATTTAAGCAAATATTTTCTAGCAGAGAGAAATAATGATGCCATCTCATACATATAAAAAACATTAACTTATTTCCCTTGTATAGAAATTTATACTTGTGCCAAAAGAGTTAAGTGCTCATTACCTAACAACGGAACTATTTCGTAAACAATTAAATCTGGCAATTTTATCTTACGAAGTTGAAAGATTAATTTCTTGAAAGCTTCTGCACTTGAATCAATTAAAGATCTTCGGGTCCTTGCCTGTTTAATGTGCCACTGCAACATCTGAGCATAAAGAGCGAACTCTTTCTCAATATTATCAGATTCAAGTTTCCGGATTTCTTCCCTTTCTACATAATTCAAAAGCCTATTGATCGGCATATCTAAAATATCGAATAAATTTAAATTTTGAATATTAACCTTCCTTTCCTTCATTCTATCAATCTCCGCTTCACACATCGGCATTATTGTACAAATATACTCGTATCTATTATCTGAATCATAAGAATCAAAAAATTCGTAATCGATGTTAATTTCCTGGGTAACTTTTCTCTTGACAATCATGGCAGCCAAATTTCTAATCAATTTGGGATAGTAATAAGACAAACATCCAAGATGAAGAATTGCAGGATTGACATCTGACGTTTGATTAATTATTGTTTCAAGGATTTCAACATTTTTATAAGTCCAATGGCTACGAGTTTCCACTACGGTTTTCCCCTCGGAGTTTCTAATATTTATATCGGCACCATTCTGTAAAAGAACTTCTACACAGGGTAATGAACTGTTTATAATCTTCTCGGAAAGAGGCGTAAAAAATGTTTCAGATGAAGATACATAGTTGACATTCGCTCCACTATTGATGAGTATCTTAAGAATCATCTCATTACGTGCATAGAAGATTGGTGTGGCATCTTTCCTATCAACAGCATTCACATCAGCGCCATAATCAAGGAGGAGTCTAACTATTCCCGGAAGAAATTCATTTATGCTAGCAGCATAATGGAGTGGTGTAAATCCTTGAAACTCATCATGATAATTAACAGAAGCTCCTTTTTCCAAGAGCATTTCAGTTATTCTCACAAAATCTACAAACTTTTCCTGTGAACGGGGATCATTATTTCTTATAATTGATGCTTCTTTCGTAATAAAAATTAATGATGTATCACCAGAACTAGTAGTGCAGTTGACGTCTGCACCATTATTTAAAAGACATTCGGTCATGCTCACATTTTTGTTAAAAACTGCTAAATGTAAGGGCGTCATCTTTGCCTCTGACTTTCTATTAACATCCGCCCCAAAATCAATGAGTTTCTTGACTATACTTACCTTCCCACTGCCGACAGCCAAATGAAGCGGCGTTAGACATTTATCAAAGCCAAAAAGCCATATGCTTCCAGTAACCCTAGCATTAACATTAACATTACCGGTACTTAACAAAATGTTTAAGAATTCGTCCAAAAACTCGGAATCGGAGCACCGCGATTCGCAAATGTCGTGTAAAGTCCCGTATTTAACAAGAATTAAGGCCATATTTTTAAACTTAAGATTAAGAGCCATTCTGAAGGACCCTATCGTACTGGCTCCATGATTCAGGAGAACCTTGACCACTTCGAGATGATTTTTAGAAACTGCAGTACAAAGAGGAGTCAAACCATCGTAATCTTGCTGGTTGATGTCGGCACTACTTTTGCAGAGAAAATCTACTATATTTTCATGTCCGTTTGAAGCTGCAACATGTACAATTGTTCTGCCCTTCAATTTCGTGTTAATATCAACTCTTCTATCTAACAAGTGTTTAACTTTTTCTTCGTCTCCATTTTCAGCTGCTTCAAAGAGAGGTGTAACGATATCATACTTCCGATAACTCAGACATTCACTATCATTTTTCCAGCGGCTGTCAGGCATTTTTGCGCTGTCCTTCCGCTCCCTGTAAAATAAATAATTAATTACGAGACCCTGAATCGAAAAGATATAAAAAGCCACAGAAATACAAAAGCTTGCATGAGGAAATGTACGGACGTAAAGGAAGCTAAATAGGTATGCCAGGACAGGAAAGTGTGACGTTAATAGTTTATAAGAAATCCATGACGAAGAGTGTCAGTGGAGTGAGATACGTCTGAAACGAAAGACCTTGGATACAAATAGACCCACGTGGAGAGTTTTACATGGTGATTTTGTGAAGCTCTTCACCAGGGGTGCTTTCTAGAGAGATTTATCAGCGACCTGACCTATGAACTCCTTCATCCCCGACAGTATAGCGAGGCTAGAACCGAGTGAATCACGCTTACCCCGATAGGGATATGGCTTAATGGTATACTAATGATAATAATAATTATTAATATTTTTTATTCCTCATACTACATTGCAGATACTGATGTACAGAAAAATGTTTAATTTTTTCTAAATTTTCAATAGCCCTATCAAAACTACGTGTTCCTTAGGTCTGGAAAAACAACTCCAAGTTTTCAGATTAAAAAATATATGTAGATAGGTCGCTCATATCAATTTCATGTCAAAAATAGGTAATTTCATAAATTTTTTAATTTTCAATAATACATATTTTTATTCCTTGCATTCGGCTTGTTTCTGCGATTGTTTTATTAATTATGCACACTGGAATTAAACTTGAGCAAAAATATGTAAATATTAAATTTCTCGAAGATTACTCAACCTAGATTCTATGATTCTATTTGAAAAGTGTATTCAAATTTTGTTATGTCCTTTATGAACACCATTGGGTGAAAATGAAACAATTGACAATATTATGTTCATGGAATATTAATGCTCGTGTTTGGAGAGGTAATTTTCTTAATTACAGGCTTTTATTAATCGTATTTTCTCCAATAATATCCTATCTGCCAATTCTTTCTACTTTACTCCGTGTCAAAATGAATTCAATTAAATATGAGTCAATGTTATCCACTAACCTGTCTCTGACTACCTATTTTCAAATTTATGACGTTATATCTTCTACAAGGAAGCTTATAAGGGGAGACCGGCAATTATCAATTTTAGATTCGATTCATAATTTTTCTAATGAAAGCCCATTACCAGAGTATTAAGATGCCAAAGCATTAATATGCAATTTTTCGCCCTTTTCGTGAAAATCGACTTTGAAATATCAGCTGTAAAACATGTAGAGTTTGGCGAAAAAAAACTTCAAATCGGCCGGTAGCTCAGGCATTAGCGCTTCCGCTTTATTGGCGAAAGGTTGCGTATTCGATTATGGCTGCCTATATATTTTTTTATTTATTAAAATGTTTATAAATATAATTTCCTCCAATAATCTTTTAAAATAATGCTAATAATAATTTTGATAATGCCTTCTTTGACGGAAACCCCGAATTTGTACAACTTTATCATGTTTTTCACAAACAAATTTATTTTCTCTAAATGTTATTAATTTTTTTCATAATTTTTACCAATTATATTTAAAATTAGATGTATGATCGAGGTTTTTTTAAACGAAAAATTGTTAACTGAAAAACAAAAAACTAGTGTTTCCCAATAGACGCTTTAAAAAAATCTGGTTCTTGTAAACTCATCGTTAATCTGACAAAATACGACGTTTAAAAAACCGCGCTTAATCTTGCAATTTTTAATATAATTGGTAAACAATACGAAAATATTTAATAACACTCGTGGAAAATAAATTTAGCTGCGAAAAGTATTATAAAGTGGAAAAAATTCAGTTTTTCATTATAAAAATTATTATTAGCATAATTTTAAAAGATAATATTTATAAAGATTTTAATTTAAAAAAAGTAAAAAAAAAGTGTAGACAGCGAGAATCGAATACAATCTTTTGGCTATGATGCCGAAGTGCTACAGCCCTGATCTACCGGGCGATTTGAACTATTTTATCTAACACGAGTATGGTTTCCTCGTTTTCTGGGCGTGGTTTGGAGCAGTAAAGTAGGTCTTTGTTGGTGGTGGGGTACTTTACCGGACTAGGCTGGCAAATTGCACTTTACTATCCGCAAGAAATGCGCTTTCAACACTTCGACCCACGCGTACTGTTCTGCGCAGTACTTGTCCCTTTAAACTAACCTCAAACCTGAGACGTAATATCACGAGAAAACTCGAAAAACATACTCTTATTACATCAAAGATCGTGTGTACCGAGGCAGCGAAGCCTTTTTACGGTCTCACGTGTTTGCAAAAAGACTATTTTGCTGCCTTGGTGCACAATGTACTATTTCGCAAAACTCTATATGGCTTGTGCCGGATATTTCGAAACAATATATGCAGGTAGCAAAACGAGTGTAAGGGTGAATCAGGTAAATGGGAAACTGAGTAACTGGTTTGATATCATGCAAGATGTTAGGCAAGGATGCGTTATGTCTTCATTGCTATTTATTACACAAGAAGTCCAATATAAGGCCAGTGTCGAGGGTTGCCTCACACTGGCCGTGGCACTAAATCAGTCGTTGGAAACGTAAAGAGTCAGGGCCGTATGCAGAATTTCTGTTGGATTTTTCTCCCGCTTTTGTCGCTCCCCCGTACTGCCCGCTTTTATCGCTCCGCTACTGGTGTCGACGAATTGTTGACACTACCTGTGCGCTGAGAAACTGCATGGGCCAGCAGTTCTAGGAAGAACTAAATCAGTCGGTCTTATATTGGACTTCTTGTGTATATTCCTGGACAACTGTCTAAGGATGGCCCTCTTCGACGAAGAAGCTTTGAATCTCGGGACAGTGAGGGTAGTGGGTTAGCATTCGCAGATGATAAGGTTGTTATGGCAGAGTCAATCGAAGACTTGCAAAGAATGATGAGCGAACAGAATACAGGAATGAAGAACATGGGCCTAAAAATTAACGTTAATAAAACCAAAATTATGGCGTTTGAAGGAAAGGGTGAAAAATCAATATGCAATAATGTCCTAAATGATGAGAGAATAGAACAAGTTTATAAGTACACTAGAGTCTCACTATTTAAATGCGCGATCGCACGCGTTATATGAATTCCTAGAATTGCTGGTCCCAGCAGTTTCTCAGGGGGCAGGGCGAGAGACGGTTGCGACTCCGCCTCTGAAGGGATGCATGCACTACTTACTCAGTCAAGTAGATTGCGCAATATTATGGAAACGGTTCAGGCGGCCCTGACTGTTTACGTTTCGCTGTACGCACTATATGAACAAGGCTATTTTCAGGCAACCCCCGAGATTGTTCATCTATCGAGACTCTGGTGTACATATATCTTGGTAGTCTATTCACTAATAACGGAAAGATAGATGGAAAGATATATAGGCGTATAAAAAGGTTATCGGTAGAGCAAGATCCACTGTCAGAAGTAAAAATATATCAGGTGAAGCTAAAACGGCGTTATGTATTATTTCCTTACTTACAGCCACTGTGCTATACGGTAGGTAGACCTGGACATACCAAGAAAAGGATAAGAGTAAAATTAACGCGGTTGGCATGCAATACCTGCGCATGACGTGCGGGAAAACGCTAATGGACACAGTTAGTAACGTAAGAATCCTCAAAGAATGTGGTATAGATGAGACACTATTTGACAGGTGCGAAAGAAATTTGTTAAGATGGTTTGAGCATGTTGAGAGAATGAAAGATGAACGACTGACGAAACAAGTATAACAAGCTAAAGTAAATGGCAGCATACCCAGAGGCAGACCGAGGAAAGAAAGGTTAGAATGAGTGAATGAGACCCTAATTCGAAGACATAAGAAGCCTTAGAAATACAAGAGCTTGCATGAGAAAATGCATGGACATGATAGAAAGCTAAAGAGGTATGGCAGGACAGAAAAGTGTGGCGACAAATAGTTTATAAGAAAAGCATGAGGAAGAATGTCAGGAGAGTGAATGAGGGTCCCTATCATCTCACATACGGCAAGTCTCTCTGCGGCAAGTCACACCTGCGGCATGTCACACCTACGGCATGTCACATCTGCGGCATGTCTCATCTGCGGCATGTTAAAACTGCGGCATCTCTACCTAGCGGCATCTCTCACCAGTGGAAAGGGATTCGACCAATATTATTTCTGTGACCAGTCACAGGGGGGCCTTCTCGCCCCCCACGCGACGTTGGAAAAGGGGTAGGGGTTTGAACAACATTATTTCTATGGCCAGTCACTAGGATGCCTTCCCGCCCCCCCCCCACTAAACGTTGAAAAAGGGGTGGGGTTTGACCAACATTATTTCTTTCGCCAGTCACAGGGGTTCGGTGAGAGATGCCGCAAAAATGTCAATTTCACTGTGGGAAATGCCGCGCGGGAGAGAAGCCGCTAGATAGAGATGCCGCAGTTGTGACATGCCGCAGATGTGACATGTGACATGCCGCATGTGAGATGATATGTCCCGTGAATGACGCCTGAAACAAAAGACCATGGATACTAATGGACTCTAGTGGAGAGCTTCACATGATGACTTTGTGAATATCTTCGCCTGGGGTGATCGCTAGAGAGATTGATCAGTGACTTGGGTCGGAGCAGTGTTATGAAACGAACGTGTTATTTAAATAAACAACACGGAAATTCTAGATAAATCTAAAAATCTACCCTCCTCCTCATTACTCCCTTCCTCACCGAGTGAGTCACGCTTACCCCGAAACCGATATGACTTAATGGTGTAATAATAGTTTATAATCAATTACAGCAGAAGACGTCTTAAATTACTGTTTTGGTTCAATGTTAACTCTTTTATATATGGGCAGATTCATTTCAAATCGGACAAGGCTGCTCATGCTCATGTCACAGAATCGCTTTCAGACGAAATGTTGTTTTTGAAAGGATTTTAGACGACACCTATTTCACTGATTGAATGACTTTTTTGTTGACAGTGTTATTAGTGTTTGAACTTGTGCTTTTAATTTTTCATTTATATTCTGATTTCTAATCGATCTTTTCGTTGTTTTCTGTCGAAATCCGCCAGAAAAGTTTTTAAAAAAATCGAAATTGACAAAATTGCGGCGCTTTTTTGAAAATGGTGAAGGTCGATTTTCTCAAAAAGACCACCGCTTTTCCCTTGATTTTTTTGAGTTGGTACTAATAGAGTGAATACATCACATAAGGATGCGAATTGGACACCATTTTATTTCTTCCTATGAAAATTGAACGTTCGCATTTTGTATTTATGATAAAAACAAATCAAATCATGAAGATGACCATTGATCATGATCATTGATGACGCAAAAAAAGGTGAATTTCTTAAAGGATGAGGGATGACTAATGGGCTCTTTGCATGAATTTTAGGTAATATATTTTTTAAATACTGCCTAACATTCTGAACATTTTTGTGCATTTAAAAAAAATTTTGAAAACTTCATTGTGGAAAAAAAATGTGTAAGAAAAGTATTGAAATCCCTATTCAAAAGCTCTGTGACCTTGAAACGTCACTTCCCAAAAAGCGCGTAACCAATCAGAATAATGATCTATTGACTAACGAAATATCTAGCAGACAGCTGGCGAAAATTCAATTTACAATTTCTAACAGAGATATTTATTTACTTATAATTGTCGAAAAGCAATACAATTTTGCTTAAAATATAAAACCTTAAAAAAGATAGTAATGAATAATATCATTCAAGTGCGTGAGAATGAAATGTTTCCAAAGATAACCTCAATTTGAATATCTTTTACAATAGGTTATGTTTACTGTTTACCCATTCAGTCGCTAGCGGCCATATTATATTCCATCACCAAGCGGACAACCGCCCTAATCAGAATGAAGTACTTCCTGCAAAGTACTTCCCGCAAAAATTAAAGAAATATACTTTTTAAACATTAAAAAAAAATTTTAACTTGACTTAAAAAAACTTTTCTTCCGTATTTACATTATTTTTTTGGTGTTCTTTTAATTTTACTAGGAAAAAAAATTATTTGCAAATATGCAACAACCCCATTTTTTGATGAAATCGGTCGGAACTATTTCATAAGGAGATTGAAAAAAATGAAAAATAACTCGTTTTATTTATTTCCGAAAAGAATAACTAGGATGGCGAAAGATGGAAGCCTAAAAAAAGGCTATCCGTGCTTTGAAATAAACTATATTGAATTTAAAAATAGAATCTTTAGTTTTTGTCTGGGGAAATTAAGACCTTTTCCAGAAAGAATTAGGAAAGTTTTTTTTTCTTCACCATCATGTCCGGGAGGGCAATAGAAACGTATACCAAAAAAGTTCCCCATTGGTTCGCTTAGGCATACACCCCTAGCATCGAGAAACATCCCCTAAACGGATGGTTTTTGGCTATGATTTACGAAAGGGTGCAATGGAGAAGAAGAATGAATGAAGGCGAAAATATTTTAAATAAAATTTGCAACAAAAAAGCTTCTACACGCTTTTCCTGTACAGACTGTACTGTATTGTTCATGCGTAATCAGCTCCAGAAGAAGGGAGGATATTTTCGCGTATTCCGCGAAATGTACTCGCGCGCTTAGTTTTCGACCCATAACTTATAAACAGGTAGTTTTTCGGCAAAAATGCATATTAGAATAATTGTAGAGCAGAAAATGTCCTTTTAAAAACGACAGATTAAATTCTTTTAATGATGTTATTTAACATTTCAAAGCTAAATGTATAATAATTTAAAAATCGCTATTTTAAGTTTTCTTCTAAAATCCATTATTTCTGTTAGAAATTGCTTTACTTAGACCTTGAACTTTTATATTTAGGAAAATAATGCATGAAAAGCGAAAGTTGAAGTGATAGTGACGCACACACCCCTAGCACCGAAAAAGATCCTCGAGCGGGTAGTAGTGCTGGTTTTGGCTATTATTTCCGAAAGGATGCATCAGAGAACAAAAATGAATAGAGGTAAAAATATTTAAAGTAGAATTTTCAACAAAAAAGTTTCTATACACTTTTGCTGTACAGCCCATAGTTCATGCGTAATCAGCTCCAGAAGTAGAGGGGATGTTTTTCGTCAGCAACATTGTAACGAGAAAGTTAAAACTAAAGCTTTTTTATTTAAAGAATTAAACATTTCAGTTAGCCTGTTGATTTTTTTTCGCGGGAATAAAAGTCAGGATTTTTACTTTTTGTTTTAAAAACAAAGGTTTGTACTACATTTATCAAAGTTGCATTTCATTTCAATATGGTCATCCACAAAAATTTCTTTTTGTTTAGAGTTAAATTAAAAACAAAAATGCTGACTCCCAAGGAATTTACGTGTGCAATTGGAACTTAATTATTTTAATTCAATAATTTTTAATAATTAATGAAAAAGTGAGAAAACATCGATCGGAAATGTCGATTTTTTTAAACGAAACCTGTGGCGCTCCATGGCTAGAAACACGCCGTGACGTCATATGCTTTCAAAGCGCAAGAAAAGTTTCAGTTTGATAAAAACAATAAAAATAATTAATCATCAATGTTTTTTGGCTAAACGGATTTATTATATAGAGTATCAGTATTCTTGGATACATTAAAGCCTGTTCGTATAATTTACCAACAGTTAACACAATAATGATAAGTTATTTTTGCGCGAAGTGCTCCTTCATTGCTTTTAGTTCCCATACAAAATTTAAAATAAATATTCCAGTTATATTGAATATTCTAATTGAAAATTAAGAACATATTTCTGATTAATTTCTTAATTTATATTACTACTAATTGAAAAAATGTCTAGTTTTAATATAATACTTGTTACGTAAAATCAACCCTATCCGACTCCATGAAATGATATCCGTAAAGATATACTTCCAAGTGGTAGTACCAAAAACACCCGACAGAGAGCGCCACTAATGCCTCTACACAGTTTAACAGTATCTGTTATGGGCTCTTATTGAATAGTAATATTTAGTATTAAAATT
>CAKNYM010047132.1:171477-206089 GCA_932195095.1 Andricus curvator | reverse complement strand
GGTTCTAAGCCTACAGGGTCGTACCTTACTGGGGTGCTTGTAACTTCTTTACACCATGCTGTTATTGCCTGTTGCCTGCTGGAGGTTTATGGAAACCTCCGCCAGTCTGAATGGTGTTGCTTGTTATTGCCATAACTCCAGTCAACATCCATCTCCGCGTCGTCATCTCCTGTGGTGAAGTCTTCTTCTGATGACTCGGAGTCGCGTATTTCAACACAACCCACATCCCCGTCCAAGTACTTTTGGAGATGTGATGCGTGGTAGCGACCCACGAGCCTACCCTCCGATGACGCGAGCTTGTAAACGTATGGTGAGATCATCTCTACTACCGTGAAGGGACCCGAAAACTTGGGTGCCAGCTTCTCAGCCACGTGATCTCTCGCTTTAGAGAGTACATGGTTCGGCTTCTTAACCAAGTCACCGACCTTAAACTGTTGGCTGCAGTGAGGACGGTCGTGATACGTGGCATGCCTAACAAACGCTTGGCTGAAATGGATCATTTTTGATATGCGAGATGTCCAGCCGACAAGATCCGCGGCTGGTAACTCGACCTCCCCCTCCTCAAGACGGCGAATCTGAAATCATGCTCTAGATTCGCCTGTGGGTGCTATAGCTGATTGAATGACCGGTGAATACCGAATACACTGGGTAGTTCTCGTACGGCCTTACTGTTGAACTCCGTCCCACTTTCTGAGTGCAGAACTTGTTGAGTTCAACAGCGCGTCACGACGATTTCCAGGAACGATACAATTATTGTTTCTGAATTGGCAGCCTTTGATGGTGCCAACTCGATCCACTTGGAGAATAAGTTCTGAAATACTATCAGATATTTGTACCCACGCTTACATCGAGGAATCGGGCCCATAACCTGTCCATGGTTCTTGGACCACACGCCTAGTCATGAATCCTATAGGCTGTGCCTGTTTACATTTCAGTTCCGTCTAACGTAGACTTCTTCCAATACTTCCGGTTGATTTTCCTTTGGAACATTACAGCTTCTCTCCGCTGCACAAACCATTCATCCCTGAACGGTCCGATGACTGCTATTTGGTCTGCCTCCCTTCCGTGGGTTGACTCGAACATCCAGGAAAGGGCATCGGGAACGTGGTGCATAGCCCTCTTCCTATGCATCTTGCCTCCGACTGACCCGGCTTCGGTTAACCGATTGATTGTTCTCTCGAGCCAATACAAGTCATCCTCGAACGTTGCTGAGACGACGATAACATCGTCTAAGTAAGCGAACACGTGTGGCCTCATTTCAGGGGTGATCACCTCGTCCATCAACCGCTGGAACGTGGCGGTAGCCCCTGTCAGACCAAACGGTATTCGCTTATATTGGTATAGACCCTTGCCTCGGATCGTAAAAGCCGTGATTGCCTTACTCTCCTCGCTTAAGGGAATTTGGTGATATGCTTTGTTCAAGTCGAGAGTTGAAATGTAGCGAGAGGAATTGAGTCTCTCCATTATTTCTGTCATAAGCGGAATCGAATAAGCATCTTTTTCGAGACTTCGTTCACCTCACAGAAGTCGATGCATAAACGATAATCTCCATTCGATTTTCGAGCCATCACGGCCGGACTCCACCATTCGCTATTCGATTGGTTTATCAAATCCACTCTGATAAGATCATTGGATTTTTCAATCAAAATGTCACATACCTTTGGTGACATCAGGTGATTCTTTTGTTGGATCGGGTTGTATTTGCGCGTGTCGAGCACGTGCTGGACGTACTTCGCTGCGGGCAATTTGTCCAGTACCGGAGGTATTACCTTCTTTAAGAATTCTTCCAACCTAACTTTTTCCGTGTTCTCCAGCAATGCTATTCCCTTGCACGCTCTTGGACTGCTCACCGCTCTCAGCCACCAGATCAAACGAAAATTTATTGATTGGCTCGTCAGCCAGCCATGGTTACCGATCTCTAAGGTGCATCACGATCCCGAACCGCTCTGCAAAGTCCATGCCGAGAACACAAGTATCGGTCAGACTCGGTATGATTTTGATCTCAATGATCTGCGTAGTTCCTGAAAAGTTGATTGGTAGACAGGCCTCTTCAATTATGGTTTCATTCGTACTATTGGCCATCATGGCTGCCCCTGATTTTTTGAATTCGATCGAAAGTAGTTACATCCGGTTTCCAGATTTTCTTATTAGTTGTTAGGGTCTGCTTGGGAACCACACGAGCAGCATCGACCCTACGTCTGCCCTCCTTCAACGGTTTCTCCTGCAATAATCGGAATCACAATCCCGCAGTAACAGTAACTTAAATTTGGAGCAGGCCCGGCTACAGATTGCGATAAAAAATTCAATTTTCAGTTAAAAATAAAAATTAAGACATTGTTTCGAGATATTAAATTTCTGTATATGGATTACTAAAGTTTGATTTTGAAAAGTTAACCGATTGCAAAAAAAATCAACTGAGAATTTTTAGACTAAACTTTTATAGGTTTTTAAAATTGGCTTTCAATAGTGATTCAAAATCGAATTTTTTGCAAAAATAAAAACTTTCTCCTGAGATATGGGGGTTCTGAAAAAATTATTACTACGTTAAAATTGGAAATAAATTTGAACTGAAGTTTTATTAGAAATTATTTTTCAATCATTGTGTCCAAAAATGACATTTAGAACAAATCTTTTCTAGGAAGAAAAAATATATATGGTTGCTTCTCTATGTTAAGGTCACTTTTGACAGAAGCAACTTTTTTTGCAAAAATATTCTGAAATAGGTTTTCTTTCGTATCACGCTTATTCATTGGTGCTACAATGAACAATTATTAAAATATTTGAGCTTAAAAATATTTTTTCTATTTTTTTAAAACAATTTGTTGACAGACTTATCGGTTTTCTTTTAGAATTTGGATTTATGGACCGATTTCTATAGAATTGATAAAAATGATTATCCTAAGGTCTTTAGGTCGATGAATCCAAATATAATAGTAGAATTTTCAAACTAAAAATAGTTTATCTAATATAGTGGATTAAAAATTTAAAAAAAAATGTATACGAATGGTTGTCCTGTATTTTGGGTCGCTGCATGGCAATGTGATAAGCTGGACGAATGGACTTCCTAGTACTCTAAGATTCAAGAAAGCATTTCATAATTATTAATACATTTTTGTTAAGAAACACTACAATTTATCCAAATTGAAAAACATAAATGAATTAATTTTAAACGCTCCCAAAAAATAAATTATATTTTCACGTATAATCGCATATATCAGCACGTTCTTTTAGTTTAATAAGGCTTACAAAAGAGGAATACGTCTCTAAATCATGGATTTATTCTTTCGTACGTCTCTTTATTTCTTTGCTGACGTGTTTGTCTTTTTTTTTATTCAGTTCAACAATACTGAATTTACATGAATATTACTTTTGCAAAACACACATAACCTATAAAATGAAGTACCGTAAACATTTTTGAAAAGTTCGAATGTTTTAACATTATTTTCTAAAAGGATAAGAAGAATAAAATAAATAAAAACTAAAAACATCAAAGTAAATTACATTGGTCTTATAAACCTGACCTAGAAAATGTCAGATTTGAAATACTTTAACTTTGAAATTAAATAAGTATCTAATGCTTGTTTAATCTATAGTCAGAAGATATTTGCCAAAGAATTGGATATATTAAAAACCGCTTCCTTTATGGAGGTTTTTGTATAGCAGAAAATCGTTTATTGGCATTAAGGTTATTAAAGCGTTTATGCACTCGTCTCTTACAAAAAATATATGTTTATTTAACAGGAAAAATATACGGTGGGAAGTTCTTACATTTAAAAATTGTTTCTCATCATTTTCATCGAATTATCAGAAAGATGCTTTCTGCAAAGTAACGTTGAATTCATCTGAAGATATTAGACATAAATGTGCTAAAAAAAAAAAAATCTCATTTCTTCTTGCAGAATGCAGTTCACAGCCCGACTGGAAACCTAATAGCGAACGTAATGCTGGCCCTTCTTCCTCTTTTTCTGCTGCTCGACAACAACATTTACCTGACCGGATTTCTCCTGGTTCTTCTTCTGCCAGACAACATTCGCCTGACCGGGCATCACCTCAGGAGCCTCCACTTCGTGCCAGATCCATTTCTCTGGGCAGGCTTCCTTCCGATCGAGAGCTTGGATGTACAATAGAAGAACTTGGATATGTTCGGCTTATTCCTCGCACAAATCGAAACCAGCAATTCGAATTTCGAAGATACGTGTTTCCTACTGATAAACCGATTCGAATGCGAATAGATGGGAGAAAATCTGTGTTTGAGCCAAACCAAGAATATATTGCATTATCAACATCCAATGATGACATTTTTGCAATATTGGATCATAGTGGGATTCTTCGTGGAATTTATGGGACAGATAGTAGTAATTCGCGAATGAAAATAAATATGATAAGCGGCGCAGTTGATAATTTGACTCCAGATGAAAAAAGGGATTGTCCAGTAGGCAGAAGTCAACCAATCTTTTCAAGAGGTTTTATTAAAAGGTTCTGAAAATTACGATTCACTACAGTGTGAACGGAATCCCAATGTCGAACGTAATCCTAGTTCTTCTTCTTCTGCCAGCCAGTCTAGGTCTTCCGCAGGCAGGTCTTTTCCTCATGAAGTACTTGGATATGCACTTGCAAAGCTTGGATATATTCGGCTTATTCAGAACTAAATAGATATGTCCCCGTGCCAACCCGAGAACATATTGTATTATCAACATCCAATGGTGACGTTTTTGCAATACTGGAGTATAGTGGGTTTCTTCTTGGAATATATAGGGCAAATGCATATCATTCGAGAATAAAAATAAACATGATAAGCGGTGCAGTTGACGATATGACCGTAATTGAAATGAAGGAATGTCCTGTAGGCACACATAACCCAATCTTTCCACGTTGGTTCAAAGAAGTTGGTTGCAATGAAGATACTCTACAGTATGTGTATCATTAATTCAATAGAAAAAAGATAAACTAAAATATAATATTCTTTGTAATCCGTAAACGAATCGATATTAGATAAAAATATCTAAATGCAAATGTATTCTGGTTATCAAGGCTTCTTTTGGTTTATCGTTTATAGAGATATTAAGTTTTTTTAGTGCAGTCGCGTAGCCTAATTATCCACGCGCAACGACAGACACAGTGGGGCCGAATCAAATAACATAGTTAACGATAATTTGTAGGACGCAATTTTTAATTGATTTTAGATTCTATTTTAGTCGAAAAATTTTGATACCGAATACAAAACTAATATGTGGAAGCGATTTTTGAATTGATATTGTTCAAAATTTTACATCAATGCAAATAATGAACAACTCTTGATTCTTTTTTTTTCGTCTATTATATCGTAAACCACTTTACGACTTTTATTATCTTTTGGATTTAATGCGCAGCAGTGTGTGCAAGCGAAAAATGATTCGTAAGTAATATTATTTGTTACAAAAAAATTATTATATCAAATAAAATTATATTATAATTATCGAGTATTCGATATTATTTGATGATTTTATAAGAAAAAAACTGAAAAATTCTGAAAATATAATTTACGAACGATTACGAAAGAATGCATTCTTCTCTGCCTTGTGACGTGCACAATAGCATCATGCTCACGCACATATCTCAAAAATATGATCAATTTTAGGACCGAAACAGAATACTTAAATTGTCATTAAAACTTCATATAGTCTGCTTGCAACCAGCAACACACGAGATTGAACCAATGCACCAGGTGTACGAAACATATCTTCTCCGGGGAAATATGATGATTATGATTATTATTGGAGTATCAGTGGTTATAATAATTTTGTGTAACTTGGATTTGAAGCAGATAGCCTACTTAACTAGTCATTGTGTGATTTGCATAGGTGAGTCATGGCTCACAAACGCATCAGTGAAACTACCGAAATTTTTAGATGGCCACACCCCTTATTACTCCGTGGCTGTCAAAGAAAAACGTAAGGACCGTGGCAGTGGAGAGTTAATTGTTCAAAATTAGGGCTACATTAGTTCAAAACTGCGCTGGCTATTCGCATTGTATATTATATATATATATATATTGTATATTGCAGTCTATGTAATTTGATAAGGTTTAAAGATCTTTATCATTTTCTACTCCATTATCCTATCTATAACAAATTTAGAGCGCATTACATTGAAAAATACCTAGAGGGGTCCAGCACTGACTAAGAGACTTTCGAGAGCCTTTTAATTCTACGAAATATTAACCAACTGCATGAAGCGTCGCGTGCAATCATTTTATTTATTCATTTTTATAACTATGACTTAGGATTATTGCGTTATGTGCGTAAATTCGAGAGCCCCATTGTAAAAGCCAGCGGCACATAGGAGCCAGAATTAAGTGGAATTGCGTAGACTAGGTTTTTAGAGTGGAACATATCTTATTGTAGTTATTTTATGCTCATATCTCATCCTTTTCATAGAAAAGTTGGAGAGAATTCTAGTTTTATCGAATTTTTTACACTATGTAGCTTATTAGCGGTGTTGGTTAAATCCGACTTTGAATTTTTTTTCTTGATTGTTAAGGCACTAACTCAATATATATTTTTCCGCAAGTATTTGAGAACGAAAGAAAAAAAAATTATCAAATATCCGGGGTTTTCCGAGATCCTCGGATAAATAAAATTTAGAGGAATGAAGCCTTTTGCTTAGGCAATCATCATTTTTACGGAAGTTATACATTTTTCGAAAGGGAGAAATCTGCGGATAGCAGAAGACAACATTTGAACGGCGATAACAGTTCGCAAATTTATTTTTTTACTCACAATTCTGACATCACAGAAGCATTTTCCGACGTCATCCTATATCCGAAGACCTAGAACTTGATGATGGTGAACCTCAGTTTTGCGAAATACGTCGTGAAATGGAGAAAAAAGCTTAAAAAATTGAGATTTCCTGTGCATGTGAAGACCATAAGACTGTAGTTGTAAACAGCAAAGCAAACACGGCAGGCAGTCCAGCTGTCAAATTCGCGTTCAGATGCTCTGAAGTCCGAACAAAAAATTGCCACTCGCGAAATTGGGGCGCCCTTCCTTATCGACCATCAAATTCGAATTCTGAAATTTCCAATTCAGGCCCTCTGAAAATTAGATTCATCTCAAGTAAGTATATTAATTTTCAAGAATTTTAAATAATAAGTTATATTTTTATTTTACTATTAAATTTGTTAGCAGATAAGTCGGTAGTGGGCCTGGGTAGCGATTCTTACCGCTTGGCTGCAACTTCGTTGCCGTTTCTCAGTTTGGAAATAGTGTAATTTGTGCTATAGATAATATAAGATGTTAAAAAATATATAACTTGTTATCCTTGTACTGTAGAAGAAATATAGATAACATAACGTGTCAATGCACCTCAAGAATTTTACCTTTTAACGCAAATGAAATGAAGTACCATTGCGTAAAAAGAAAAAAGAAGTTTGTTTTGAGTCTCAAAGCACAAATAAATAAATGCAAAATATTGATATCATAGTCTGTATTATGATGGAATAAAAAATAAGTGTATGCTACAAAAACCTCTTATTGTACACAAAGAAACATATTCACATCTTATATTCGTGTGAAATAATGAATTTACAATATATAATAATTAAATAAACATACAAGTTTTGCAACGTATAATTTAAAATGATATAAGCACATGATACGAAATTCTACAGTTGTAATTTCATGAAGGATATTTCAAATATTTTGGAAGATTTTTTATTTTCATGCTGTTTCAGGTTAAGACTATATTAATTGTGCGAGTATTAAAATGTTTGCAGTTGAAACCAACTCCGGAGAAAGAAAAAAGATTAAAATTTAATTAATTGAACTGCCCATCCCCGTGTGTTTTATGTGCATAAACCTTCGTGGTTAACAATTCATCTTTTTGATTGAAAATTCAATGACTCTACTCAAAGATTCATTATTCCAGTTGAAAATTCACCTTTTTCGTTTAAAATTTAGGGATTCATGATTTCACTTGAAAATTCATCACTTTGTTCGAAACTGTAATAATTTTTTGAAAATTATCTTTTGTTAACTATTCCCTTTTTGGTTGAAGAATGCAATTTTTAATAGGGAAATCGTCTTTAAAGATGCAAATTAATCTTGATTGTTTAAAAATCCATTATTTGAGTTGGAGATTCATAATTTTAGTTGAAAATTCATGTTTTTGGACTAAAATGCAACTATTCATGCTGACTATTCATCATTTCAGTAGATAATATATTGTTCTGTTTAAAAATGTAACAATTTTTCTGGAAATTAGTTTTGTTGTTTGGTTCTACATTTTTTGTTTGCCTTATAACGCAAGTATTCTAATTGAATATTCCATCATTTAGTTGCAAATTCATCTGTTTGGTTGAAACAAATTTTTTTTAACTTACAATTAAACTATTGGTTGACAATTAATTATTTGTAGGTGCAATATCACGTAGAAATCAATCTTTTTGGTTGAAAATTCAACTATACCATTTTTGTTAAGGTTTGATATTTTTTGGTAAAACTTTTAAATTCTCGGTTGAAAACGTGTCTTCCTGCGATGGAAATTAAAAAAATTTGTTAGGAAATTGATATTTTTGGGTAAAAATATAACTACTTTGTTAAAAATTCATAATTGTAGCAAAAAATGCATCTTTTTGAAATAAGCTTCATTGAAGTTACATAATAAAAAAGTTTACATGTGTCAATTTTTGTTTGCAGCCTGCTCTCTGGAAAGGAAAATCTTCTAATTACTTAATATTCGTCACTTTTACCATTCTCTTCGCGTACCTTCTCTTCTTTCCCTCAGTTGACAAACGCTCGTTGAGATTGCCTAGTCTTATGTACGTTCTCGTACGTACTAAACAAAGTAAAGCTTTTATGTCGATTTTCTCTGCCAATCTTGCGCTCGTTTTTGGAGCGACAGTTTCGAGAATCTTTGGGGTTTTCGAAAATATTTTTTCCATAATTAAAACGTAGTGCATGTACAATTAGAATAGTTTATCAACAATTTATATTTGGTTCATTATAAAAAAAAATCATATTAATTTGTGCACTAATGAAGCCTTGGAAGAGATAGAATTGGACGAATAAACATCTGTTTCCTGGAACCTTTGTTTAAACTATGAGCGTATATCGATATAATTTTTCAGATAGCGCTATTTTGACCAAAAAATCTCTATGAAACTTCTTGTTAAATAAATAAGTGTTTGTCTCCAGGTTTAAATTTACGATGTCGAGTAAGATAGTGACTAGTGGCTGTCCGTATACGACGTATATATTTTTTTGGGCGAGTGGGGCAGGAGGTTAAAAAAGGGGAGTCAACAAATCAAAATTGGCTACGTGGAATTCGAAGAGCCCACTAGTATATATATATGGTGACATTTCAATAAAAATTCCTTTCCCCGCTGAATCAGTATCATCTACTGCCATTTACTCTCATCTACTCGATTAGTAAAAAATGGGGATAACCCTGGGTATTCTATTTCTTGCTTTTGCCGTTTTCCTTAATTCTATTGGTAAATATATAATAATATTACATCTTTACTTCTATTACTTCTCCCTTTTCTACATCACAAACCCTAACATCCCTCACATCCCTCACTTCTCATACTTTCTACCTCCTCAATTTCCTGACTTCTCCATCTTTCACTTACCCTAATTTTACTCCCATACTTTTCCTACCTCTCCTCTCCACCATCACGTCCCTTATTTCTCTATCCTCTGCTTCCCGTAATTCCACTTACATACTTCTACTTATTCTCTCTTCCCTTACTTCTTCCTCATGTGAGATAACGACTACTTTTGTATATCTTTGTACTCTGATGATGCAATGGAATATTCCTTAGATACAGTTAATAACGAAATTATTCATTGAAGCATTAATCAGTTTGTTCTCTACTTTGCGAAAATGCGGATGGTCTGTACTTTTGTTTTCACTTTGGCGGTCATCGTTAATTCTATGGGTGAATATAATAATATAATATATATGTAATTCTTATTATATTCCATGTAATACATGCATGAATACGGCTTTTTATTCGAAATTTTTTATTCGAGATTCTCGATCTCCATGAAGTTTTAAGTTCGCCAGAACATGTTTCAAGAAAATCTCGAATTCTCTCGAAATCGTCTCGAATGCATCACTAATAGAAGGGGATAATTGTATATGTATATATGTATTATATTTTTGATGTTATGGTTTTGACCAGATAAATTGTGTTAAACAATTTGATGTTGATTGTTTTTTGTCTACTGGTCTAAAATCAATATTTTGAATATTGATTTTTATTTTCAAATTGTGAAAAAATTGCTCTCAAGCTCCGCTGGGATCTGAACCCAGGTCTTCCAGATTGCTGGTCTGGTGCACTTACCCACTAAAATAAGACAAAAAACAATCAACATCAAATTATTTAATACAATTTATCTGCTCAAAACCATAACATCAAAAATATAAAACATTCGAATCTTGGAAAATGAATCTTACAAGTATAAGGAATGACGTCGGAATTCAACTTGTAGGGATTGTGAAGAAATTTATCTTGTCTCTCCGTAGCGTAGTGGGTAAGAGCACCAGACCGTCAATCTGGAAGACCTGGGTTCGAATCCCAGCGGAGCTTGAGAGCAATTTTTTCACAATTTGAAATAAAAATCAATATTCAAAATATTGATTTTAGACCAGTAGACGAAAAACAATCAACATCAAATTATTGTATATATGTGACGTGCGCCGGATAGACGCGACCTTTAGGAGAGAGGGAAGACTCACGACATCTTCCTTCTCCACTTACCACTACATTCTCACGAGGAAAGAGATAGGTCGAAGACGCGGCTGACGGACGGGTATAGATGAGACGCGGCGATGGAGTGGTGAGTGGTGGGAGGTGTTTCACGGGATCTCGAACTCTCGAGCGAAAGCCTGATTGCTCGGGTACCTAACAACTCGATATATGATGCTTATGCAAATCCATAGTTTTTGACCAGTCGGCACCAAACTATGCACACGTATTCTTTGGGCTCTCAAACAGGTCGTAAGAGTATTGGGGCAAGGATCAAATAGGAAGGGGGCACCGCGGTGCATGTAAACTCCTCAGAAATTCCTACATGTTCAAACGGCAGCATTTTTACCCCTGACACAACCCTACATGTTTATAAGGTAGTCTCAGATGAGGTGGGGGGGGGGGGGTGGCAGACAGGGTAATCAAATGCAAATGACCGCGGGTAACAGCTAGTTTATTGTATATTATATGTATATCATTGTTATCATTATATATGTATATCAATACATGCATTTTTAATATATTTATATATAGAAAATAAAAGTCGATGAAGATACATAACTATAATAAAGTCCAAACGTTATTTGCAAATGAGATTTTCTTTTTAAATATAGTTCCTTGACATAATAATTTTTAAGCAAAAATGTGACTAAAACTAACTAAAAGTGAATAACGTGTATGAATAATATCTCTGATGTTCTTTTGAATTCAAAAGAGTTCGATAAAATGTATAAGAATTCCAGGAGAATTTCATCGAATTCAGAATAAATACAAAAAAAAAAAAAAACAATGAGTGAAGTTAAATTCAAACAGAGTGAGCCTTAATCATTTTCAATTTGAAAGTTTTGACGCTCAACTCTTCTCTATGGAATTTTTAAGTAATTGCAATTAATTATATATTTGGCTTATTTGAAATCATTGTTTAATGAGTGTTATTTAACAGTAAAAGCTGAGTAAAAACATGTTTGCCAAATAATTGGATATATTGAAAACCTTGTATTTTATGGCGGTTTTCGTTTAGCAGAAAATCGTTTATTGTCTTTTCCACAAAATATACATACGTTTCTTTGATGGAAAGAAAAACTCCCGGTGGGGAGTTTTTATAATTAGAAATTATTTCTCATAATTTTTATTGAGTCACCAGAAAGATGCTTTCTGCAATGAAACGTTGAATTCAGCTGAAGATATTAAACACAAGTGTGCTGAACAAAAAAAAACAATCTGATGTTTCTTCTTGCAGAATGCAGTTCACAACCCGACGAGACACCTAATATTAGACGTAATCCTGGCCCTTCTTCTTCTTCTGCTGCTCGACAGCAACATTTGCCTGACCGGATTTCCCCAGAGGAGGCTCCTTTTCGTGGCAGGTCCAGGTCGCCTGCTAGCAGGAGTCCTAATGGCGAACATAATCCTGGCTCTTCTTCTGCCAGACAACATTCACCGGACCGGACATCTCCTCAGGTGCCTTCACTTCGTGCCAGATCCATTTCTCTGGGCAGGCTTCCTTCCGATCGAGAGCTTGGATGTACAATAGAAGAACTTGGATATGTTCGGCTTATTCCTCGCACAAATCGAAACCAGCAATTTGAATTTCGAAGATACGTTATTCCTGTTGGTATGCCAATTAAATTTCTAGTAGAAGTGAATAGATATTTGCCCGTGCCAACCCAAGAATATATTGTATTATCAACATCCAATGATGAAATTTTTGCAATATTGGATTATAGTGGGACTCTTCGTGGCATTTATAGAAGAGGTAAAAATAATTCGCGAGTGAAAATAAATATGATAAGCGGCGCAGTTGATAATTTGACTCCAGGTGAAAGAAGGGATTGTCCAGTAGGCAAAAGTCAAGCAATATTCTCAAGAAGTTTTATTAAAGCTTCTGCGAATTACGATTCACTACAGTCTGAACGGAATCCCAATGTCGAACGTAATCCTAGTTCTTCTTCTTCTGCCAGACAATATAGCTCTTCTCCGGGCAGACCTTTTCCTCCTGAAGTACTTGGACATGCACTTGCAAAACTTGGATACATTCGGCTTATTCCTCAGACAAATCAGAACCGGCAATTCGAATTTCGAAGATATGTTATTCCTGCCGGTTTACCAATTAAATTGCGAGCAGAAACGAATAAATATGTGCCCGTGCCACCCCGAGAACATATTGTTTTATCAACATCCAAAGGTGTCGTTTTTGCAATACTGGAGTATAGTGGGATTCTTCTTGGAATATATAAGACAGATAAATATAGTTCGAGAATAAAAATAGACATTATAAGTAGTGCCGTTGACGATATGACCGTAATTGAAATGAGGGAATGTCCTGTAGGCATACAAAACCCAATCTTTCCACGTTGCTTTAAAGAAGTTGCTTCCAATGAAGATACTCTACAGCATGTGTATCATTAATTCAATAGAACAAAGATGAACTAAAATATAATATTCTTTGTAATCCGTAGTCGGGTCAGAATTAAATAAAAAGATTTGAATGCAAATCTATTATGGTTATCAAGGCTTCTTTTGTTTTATTTTTTGCTAATCCCCACAAGGCCATTCAAATTTTTTTTCTTCGAATACTTAAAATTCAGGGAGTTACAAGATTTTGAGTTTTCAGACGCGAGGTTTTTGGAAACACCATATTTCCCTAACTGCCTACAGAATTTTCATTGTTTTTTAGTCAAAGCGTATAATTTATAGGGATATTAATTTTTTAGCGCAGTCGCGTAGCCTCATTATCCACGCGCAACGACAGACACAGTGGGGCAAAATCAAATAACATAGTTAACGATAACTTGTAGGACGCAATTCTTAATTGATTTTAAATTCAGTTTTAATCGAAGAATTTTTTTATTGAATTCACAACTGATATCTATAAGCGATTTTTGAAAAAAAGTAATATTATTTGTTTTAAGAAAATTATAAAATAAAATAAAATTATATTATCATTATCGAGTATGCAATTTCGAAGGAATATTTTGACAAAAAATTACTTGCTTTTATAGACAATGTGTAATCGATCATAAAAAAGTGTCATTCGACATTATTTCTTAATTTTATAAGCAAAAAAACTGCAAAATTCTGAAAATATAATTTACGAAAGATTACGAAAGACTCGATTCATCTCTGCGTTGCGACGTTAAAATAATTTTTCTATTCATAAGTCATTATTTTAATCATTTTTCATATCATTTGTTTATGAAATGAACAAATAGCATCATGATCAAGCAAATCTAAAAAATACGATCAGTTTTAGGACAGAAATAGAACACTTGAATTCTTCGTGAAGAAATCAATTTTCAACTAAAAGAATACTAATTTCCATCAAAGAGTTCAATCTTCAACCAATAAAATGAAGTTTTGACAACGTTGTTGAACTTTCAACCAAGCAGTTCAATTTCCAACTCGCAAAAATGAATTTTCTACCAAAAAAAAAAAAAAAACGAATTGTTAACAAAATAGTTTTAACTTCAACGAAAAAAATCATGTTTTAGCAAAGTGTAATTTGCACGCAATTGATTTGATTTTCAAACAAAAAACATGAATTTTCAATGGAAAATTTAATAGTTGCATTACCAACTAAAAAGATAAATTTAAAATGAAATTTTTTATCCCCTGGTAGTGTGAAATAGTTTTTGAACGTTTTGTAAGAAATTTTAACAAATTGGATAGGGTTTCGATGATTATAGAATATCCTAGTTATTTTTAGGTATTTCAAGCGTTTTCCCAAGATTTTATATGAGTTCTCGCGATTTAAGACGTTTGAAAAGATTTCTTATGCTGCAAAGTTTTTAAGAGATTTGAAAAACTTTAATTTAATTTTAAAGGACTTTATCAAATTTTAAAGGATTATTTTTTATTTATGGCAACGGCCATACCACGCTGGAAACACCAGTTCCCGTTAGATCACTGAAGTTAAGCAGTGTTGGGCGCGGTTAGTACTTGGATGGGTGACCGGCTGATACTACTGCGTTGCTGTTGGCGGTCGTGGGTGTGGTGAGCCCACACTTGTAGTCATTTACTACAAGTAACTATCCACCTAGAAACACTACCCGAATCGGGTAGTGTCACGCTTACCCCTTGACGCTCGCCGAAAGGGAAATGGCTTAATGGTATATAATAATTTTATTATATTTCGAGGGATTTTAAAGGATTTGTCAAGATTTCCTCGAATTTTATGAATAATGTAGATCAGATGATTCATTATATAGAAAAAAATATAGCCTGTCAGAAAAAATGACTCTTTTTAGAGACATGTATTTTCAATCTTATTACATCTTGAGAACCTCAAGTAATTTTCTTACTGAATAGTGAATAGACTCATATTCTATATTTATCATCAGCACACTTTTATTTACATAAGTACACGAATGTTGTAAGCCACTTCAACAGTTTAATAATCAGATAAGAATAATGTGAGTGACGAACTAGTGACAACACGGAAAAAGTTTTAGTCGCGGTTTTATTCAAAAAGTTGAATTCTTTTTCAAATTAGGCAGAAAATTCGCACGATCAAATTTGATTGCTTTAAATTTGAAATTAAATATGTTTTTTATTCCAGAAATAATTTCAAATTTCATTTTTATCCAAAATTGTCAACTTAAAAAAGTTATGTAATTTAAAAGTTACGATTCTCTGCAGTCCATGTACCATTTATTCAATTTAAAAATATCTAAACTAAATATAATATTTTTTCCAATCCGAAGTCAGATAAAAATGTATGTACACCGAACTCTCAGTTTCAGTCCAGTTTCGGGGGTTGCTTGAAAATAGCCTTGGCCACATGTGGGGGGGATCCAAACGTAAACAGTCACGGCCGCCTAACCTTTTCCAATTGGAATGCAATATTGCACAATTTAGTCGACTGATACTCGCGCACGCCGACCCTCCCGAGTCGAAAGTCGCAACCGTCTTTCGCCCTGCACCCTGAGAAACTGCGTGGACCAGCAGTTCTAGGAAGGCCGAGACCGAGGGGGACAGAATCCGAGAGTTGAGTGTAACTGGTCATTACATTACAAATACAGTGTATTATGGTTCCTGAGGCTGCTTGCTTTCTGCGTTTCAGAAGAATGAATTAATTTTACAAACTGTTTGTAAATTCCCCTGCATTGTGACCGAAAAATGCCCCAACAAATGAAAAGTAGCAAATAAAATTAACGAATGTGAAGATTAATATTTGTTGAGTCACCTTTGAGCAGCCGAGCTGTAAGGACGTGTCTGTAGTTCGTCCGTCTTATGTCGAGAGTTTAAAGAGTCTGACTTGCGCTGAACATTTTTCCCAGTACTGTGATGTTACTCTTGTTTTTACTGCTCTGAGTCTAAACTTGGGGCGGATATTCATATTGGTAAAGACATTCCTCACGTGCAAAGTACTTTTAGGTTTGTTTGAACTCAAGGAGAGCTATGTCAGGCCTCGAGTTAGCAAAGGAAAAAATTGTCGAGAATATGATGTTGCAGCATTTGCGGCACTTCTTATTTTAGACAATTAACTCTATCTCCCTAGAAGCATTTGACGGAGCCGTATCAGGGCTAATGGCGTAAGCGTGACGCATGAGTTGGGCAAATATGTAGTATGTATTCTGGGTGTTTGAAATGAGCTTGACACACCCTGCAGCTTTCATCGGAAAATGTCTTCGTTCACAATGTGTCGACGGAATGTTAAAGTGGAAATCACGTCTTGACACGCCAGAATGAAACCCGCCGTTTCCGACGGTCTTGAACTATCCTTGAACCGTTCCTTCTTAGGTGTTATACTGCACAGCTCCTTCAACCTATCTACGTTCTTTTAGTTTTGATTCAGTGGGTACTTGACGTCTTCGACATCTCTACAATGCTTCCGCCTGCTCTGGTTTGGGTGAGAGACGACAGTAACTGGAGGGTCTTGGAGGGCTCAAAATGGTGAAGAGAAAAACTGTTCATTTTCTCTGGCCCATCTCTCCCTCCACTGTAGACTTCTTCTAGCGTCATATATACTATCTGTATTCTGTAAAAAATATGGTGCATGATGGTTAGCAGCTTTGACTTGTTGAGTGTGTGATGACCAATCTGCAGTTTACGCGCGCACTTTGACACCCTGGGAGTGAAATTCTTGTCAGACGTTATGTAGTAAATTAGACACTGAATGCGGCATGCGTAGTGTCTTGCCTAGGCTACCTTTGTGCTGAGTTGGTGCATAGGTCTCTTAGTTTTATCGTCGGTCTTTGGTTTTGTTTCACACCTTGCATCCGTCAAAGTTTTCGCTACATCATACACGCTACAATTGACGACATCGGTTGTTAAGTTTTTTTGGCGCAGCAAGAGCTTTAACTAATTCAAATCGAATGCTAAAACTGACAATAGCTCAAAAGACAAAAGGACGCTTGCATTAACTGAACAAAAAGATTTGATGAGCAAAACATAATACGTCCCTTGTTTGTTGATTCAACCTATAATAGACTTATTGTGTCTCTGTTGGGAAGCTTCAAGGCTCATCCACACATAATGAGATGCATAGAGAGATTGATCCTCTGGAAAACTAGACTCACTATCTCATCTGGGAGCATTATTAGACATATTGACACTGGAGAGACCTATACATACCTGGAAGTGTCTTAGTGCCGCATTCAATACGTAAGTTCAATGAGGGAGTCTCTGAGAAGCAGATAAGAAATCTTCTTCGACATAGTTGGTCTTTTATTATGTCGGTTTTGAATAAGGTATGAGCATTGATCATGCTTGCCGTCTTGATTCTACTCTTCTCATATAAATAAGGTGCATTTTTTTTGCAAACACTGAACGCAAAAAAACCACTTCTGTATAGCCGATCTCACTCAAAATCCTATCAAACCTGGATATCAGTCAGAGTTACAATTTTTCTAAATTTCACGATCATAGCTCTTTTACTTTTCGAGATATGGTGAACAGGAAAAAGTTACACACGCAAAAACACACAAACTAACATTTTTTTCAAAATTGTATTTTCGAATTTCTGGGGTCGACTTACATCAAAATATGTCAAGTAAAAATCTTCACAATTTCGACAATGAACCTCCACTCGAACTCTTGTTTCTATCCACAAGCAACTCTTATTATGACTATTTGAAATTAATACGTGTTATTAGACCTTCTCAAACAGTATCGTTTATTCAAATATTTCAAATTTTATTTTGTTTTGAAATTAAAATCAAACTTATACATTGAGATAATCAATAAAATCCAATTCACGATGACTGAAGAAGATGCAACTAAGCAGACCTTGCACCTGCACGAAATGCTTTATGAGCCAGATGCACTCATGCATTACATACACAAAATGATCAAAAATACGAAAAAGGTCGGCAAGAAAAATATGAGACTTGCTTTTTCTCAAAAACGTCTGCCTATTTTGGAAAATAATTGGAGCAGCTGTCAAAAGCTTAATCGACAGTTAGAAGCCACGTTTTCGAAAGAGTTAAAGAGCTCCGAGGAGTACTTTAAGGATCAACACCTCTACGCTGCTAAAGAAGCATATATGGAGGCTAGTGACTATCTCAGCAATTGGATTGATTTTTTTCAACCAGCTGCTGTTAATATATCAACACGCTCAGATGCAGATAATTGGATTCATCATACACCAGGTTTGTCGGCATCCAATTTGCCCAAGATTGTTTTACCAAAGTTCTCAGGTTCGTACGTTGATCGGCCACGTTTTAGAGATTTGTATTCATCGTTAGTTCATAATAAAAAATCAATGTCTGATGTAGAAAGGCTAAATCGTGTTGAAGCTTATCTTGAAGGTGAAGCTGCAGCATTGTTAAAATCAATTAAAATTACAGAAGCTAATTATGCTAAAGCTTTGCAAATACTTATAGATCGTTATGAACATTGAGATCATATTTTGGTGTATGTTCTTGCTCAAAAATTAGATTCAAAAACTCGTAAAGATTGGGAACTCTCGCTTGGTTCTCAGACTGAATATCCTACCTTTGAGGAATTTGAGACTTTTCTTAAAGACAGAATTTTTGCATTGGAAGCTTTCACGGCTGAGGATGATAAAACTAGAAGTAAGAATTCTGGGAGTAAAAATCTTAAATCACATCATACAACAAGTGAAAGTTCTCAATGCCTAATTTGTAAAGAGAATCATGTACTTGAACAGTGTGATGCATTAAAAATACAATCAGTCGAGCAACGTTTTGAGATTGCAACTAAATTTAGATGTTGGTATAACTATTCAAAACCTGGACACATTCCGCGAAAATGTCCTGGCAAATACAAATGTCAAAAGTGTAAACAAAAACATAATACACTACTACATCGTTATTTGTCAACAAAAAATGTTTTTTAAACTGATAATTCTATCAATTGATATATGAATTCTATATCACAAATAAATCCACCCACGCCTAAAAATAATGTATTATTCAGCAATTTGGCATCTTGCGCTACTGGTGTGTTGTTAGGTTAGAGTGAGCAATTCTAAAGGTCAATGTAAAATATTACGAGCTCTTATTGATGATTGTTCCCAAGGAACCTTTAGTTCTCAATCTCTTATTAAAGATTTACACTTAACACACGTCAAATTCACGCAAGTGTTTGATGAGTGGGAGCTACAAAATTTTTAACCTCTCATTCAGCTGCTTCCTTTGTAATCGAATCGCTTATCGACCCTCAGTTTAAACTGACAATTGACACACTTTTTTGTCCGGAAGTTTCGAGTTATAAGGCTCCTAGCATGTCGGTACCAGTTGATAGATTTTGGCCTCATTTGCAAAGGCTGACATTGGCCAATCCTAATCCTTATTCACAGGAGCGCATTGAACTTATTTTGGGCGCTGATGTATATGGCCGACTTATTTTGGGAGGATTACGTAAAGGACCTGGCGAATTGCTTATTGCTCATGAAACTGTTTTTGGATAGATTCTGATTGGTTCTAATACTGGCTCATCGATGCCATTCAAAAACATGCTTGCAGTTCATCATTGTCACGATATACGTGATATTTCAGAAAATTTGTCGCGTTTTTGGGAACTTGAAGAAATCCCGGTTAAACGTCATTTAACGTAGGATGGACAAAAATGTGAGAATCATCTTCAAGAGACTCATTCACGTAATTCAGAAGAAAAGTTTATTGAATATCTCGATTTAGTTCACATGGATACCGCGTCAGAATGTCAATCTGAGAATAAACAATTTGTTTACATACCTCATTATACAATAATTAAAGAATCGTGTACAACAACACGCGTAATAGTTGTTTTTAACGCGTCCGCTCCCACCAGCAATGGGACCTCCCTGAATTCTCACATGCTAATCGGTCCCAAACTTCAAATTGAATTACCTTTTATCTTATTAAGATGGCATCTATACAAGATCGCAATGTACGCTGACATTTCTAAAATGTACAGACAAATCTTAGTCGACCCTCGTGACGTTGACTATCAGCGAATACTTTTCCGTAGCAACGTAGAGGAGCCTCACATTCCACATCGTTTATTAACGGTGACTTATGGAACTAAGTCTATCCTATTTCTTGCTCTTAGAGTTTTGCAGCAACTTGCTTCTGATGAAGAAGATTCCATGGAGGAGGCTCGTAGAAGACAAATTCAGTTAATAGAGATTTTGTCTGGAGTCGGTCTTTCTTTGGATAAATGGGCAAGTAATTACCCACTCCTACTAACTATACCAAATGAACGTAATGAACTCGTTCTATCGGATTCAGAGTAGGCAAAGTCTATTCGAGTATTAGGATTGTCGTGGAATCCAGTCTCTGGTTGTTTTCAAATTCGCGTAGATATTCCTTTGACTGAAAAGAATACTGAGGAATCTATTTTATCAACTGTCGCACAAATGTATAATCCATTGGGATTTTTAACACCAATTATAATTAGAGCAAAAATATTAATGCAAGAACTCTGGTTATGCGGATCTGGTTGGGGTCAGAAATTACCGGGAGACCTTAAAACCTGTTGGCTTGATTATTGTTCTGAGCTGGTTACACTTCAAAATCTTCCTATTCCGCGTTGGATGCAAGATTATCCAACCCTGAGAGTTGTATATCCCGATAGAACGTGTGTCACTTTGATGATGGGAAAGTTAAAAGTCGCACCATTAAAAACCATTTCTATACCAAAATTGGAATTATGTGCAGCCGTACTTCTTGCAAAGTCAATCCAATATATTCTCGAAGCCCTACAATGGAATTTAATCCCAATCTATGCCTGGTCAGATTCTTTAGATGTACTCGGGTGGTTGCAAAAAACTTCTTCACGATGGTTCACCTTTATTGCCAATCGAGCGAGTGAAATGATCACTCGTATTCCTAATGTTTTATGGCAACACGTCCCATCTCTAGATAATCCCGCTGATTGTGGATCAAGAGGAATATCACCCTCACAATTGCCAACATACCCTCTCTAGTGGACAGGCCCTATGCGGTTACTGCTTTCTGCAGAAAAATTGCCACAAACTTATATAAAACCAAATCCTGAAAAGGAGATTTCCGAACAACCCGTTGCCATCGTTGACATGGTTACGCACTTAATAACCAAACCATCATCAGAATTGAATCTATTTGAAAAATTTTCAAGTTGGTCTAAATTTTTACGGGTTACAATGAACGTTTATAGATTTTTCTATATTCTTCAGTTTGAACTGAAATTTGCAATGACGAAAAATAAGAATCTTAAGAAATAGAGGCAAGATCTTCAAAAAAAGTATACATTATTTAGAGAAGAACCCGATTATTATATGAAAGCTAACATTCATTGGTTACGCGTAGTTCAAGTTGCGGCGTTTTCTGATGAGTGCAAAAACTTAAAAATGAAATGGGACATTTCAAGGTCAAGTCTATTAAGAAAATTAACTCCATTCTTGAATAATAATAATGTTATAAGACTTGGAGGTCGCCTACAATTTGCTTCGCTTTCTTATGAGGAAAAACACCCTGTTATCCTTGTAATTTTTCCCATTGTATTGCTCATTGTTCGACATGCTCATCTGCGCACTTTACATTGTGGAGCGCAATTAATGACTCGAGTACACAGACAAGAATTTTTGATAATTACATCGCGGTCTCTAAATAGAAAATGTTTTTGTAATTTTGTCTTGTGCAAGAACCTGAGCTGCAATCCCGATCCAGTTGATGGGAGGTTTACCTTCCAGTAGGGTAACGCCATCGCTACCATTTACTCATTTTGGCGTTGACTATGCAGGGCCTATTAACGTTCTTAGATTCAGAGGCAGAGGAAGTAGATCCTGCAAGGCCAATATTATCACATTTGTCTGCTTTGCAACTCGCGCGATACATCTTGAGCTTGTGTCTGATTATACATTGGATGCATTTATTGGAGCATTGAAACGCCTTATCGGTCGACGCGGACTTCCTAAAACTATTTATAGTGATAATGGCACTACTTTTCAGGGAGCTGATCGCGAATTGCGTAAAAACTTTAAAATGGTAACTTGAGATCCAAATGTATGTAATTATTTTGCAGCAGACCGTCTTGTCTGGAAGATGATCCCCCCACAGGCACCTCACTTCGTAGGTCTCTGGGAAGCTGGAGTCAAAAGTACTAAGCATCATCTCAGACGTTCAGTTGGTGATAAAAAGCTAGCTTTCGAAGAGCTTACTACGCTTTTATGCCAAATAGAAGCCTGCTTTGTATGTAACTCACAAACCCCTTAAACGATTTTACATGGGATTTCGAGCAGCTCAACAGATTGTTTAACATTTGACCCTGTTATAAATCTACCCCGTTCACCAAACTTGCTCAAAAAGAGTGTATGTATATGATGTATAAAATATAACAAAGCGATGATTTTAGACATTTGTATACGCATTAAAATTCAGCAATATATTCCAACACATAACGATCATTAAGAAAGATGTCAATTTAAATGCTTGTTTCTGATGTTATCTCTGCTCAAGTCTTCAAAAAATAGCGATTTTGTTGTACTTTAACATCGAGAGATGTGAAATAATTAGAAAAAAAAGAACTTGCTACTTCCCAAGGCTTTTATAATATTTTTCCACGCCCCTTCCTAATTTCCAATGCTATTTCATATATTCCCATGCCCCCTCCTTTTTTTATGCTTTTTCTTATTTTTCTACCACCCTTCCTATTTCCCCACGCTTTTTATGTATTTTTTCACACTATTTAATATATTTTCACGCCTTTTCTTTTTCCCACAGTACTTGCTATTTTTTACCCATTTTCATATTTTCCCACGCCCCTCCATATTTTTTCACGCTATTTCATATTACCCCACGCCTCTTTTTTCCCACGCTATTTAATATTTCCCCATGATTTTTTCATAGAATTCCACGTCCCTTCCTGTTTTCCCACGCTATTTCATATTTTCCCACGCCCCTTGTTTTTTCTGACGCTATTTTATATTTTTCTATACTTTTTTCTTATTTTTCCTGGGGTATAGGCGTAGAAAAATATGAAATAACGTGGAAAGGAAAAGAAGGCGTAGGAAAATATGAAATAATATAAGGGAATGGGAAAGGGAGTAAGAAAATTTGAAAAAAGTGTGGAAAAATACAAAATAGCTTAGGTAAAAGGAAGGGGCATGGAAAAATATGAAGTAGCGTAGAAAAAAAAAGGATGGGGTGTGGGAGATATAAAACAGCGTGGGAAAATGGAAAGGGGACTGGGAAAATATGGAGAAAGCGTGAAAAAATATGAAAAAAGCGTGGGAAAATATGAAAAAGCATGGGGGAAAAAAGAGCGTGGGAAAATATGTAATGGCATGAGAAAATAAAAAGGAGCGTGGAAAAATATTATAAAAGCTTTGGGAAGTAGATAGTTCTTTTTTTCCTAATTATTTCACATCTCTCGATGTTAAAATACAACAAAATCACTATTTATTGAAGGCTTAATGATCGTTATACATATGGTGGAATATATTGGCGAATTTCAATGCGTAGACAAATGCCTAGAATAATCGTTTTAAAGTGTGAGAGTCACATTTAAAAGAACAATCTTACGTAATTTGAGCCCAATCAGTTGGGGGCCAAAAAACACCATCATTGGCACCACTCCTTTATACATTTACAGAAATATACGAGATCCAGCGAGTTAACCTACTGCTTACTAACTTGGAAGTTTTTAAAAAGACTAGCGCTTGGTGGTCTGTGCGAATAATTAATCTAGCACCCAATACATATGACCTGAATTTCATAAGGGCCCATACAATGGCTACCAGTTCTTTCTCTGTTGTGTAATATGATAACTCGGATCCTTTTAATGATCGACTGGCAAACGAGATTGGTGTATGTTCTTTATTTTAATCTATTTTGTAAAGAACTGCGCCTAGTGCTCTATCACTTGAACCTGTTTGTAAGAAAAACGTTTTATTCAGATCCGGATATTATAGGATAATGAAATCACAAAATAACTCCTTAACTCGTTTGAAAGCATCCTCTGTTCTCAAATCCCAGATCCACTTTGCGCCTATGCGTAATAATTCTAATAGTGGCGTTATTTGTTGTGCATTCTCCCTGGTAAATTTTTGTCTAGAAGTTTATCACCCCCAGAAATCCACGTAATTCTTTTAGGTTTCTGGGTTTAGGAAATTCCTTAATCGCTTTTATTTTATCCGGGTCAGGTTTGATTCCGATTGGTGTCAAAATGTGGCCTAAAAATTTAACTTCGTGGCGGAAGAAGTGGGATTTTTCAAAATACAAGTTTCAATACAAGTAATAACGAAATTTCCCAACCCGTTCAAAACAAAATCTGAGGCTCGAACTAATGCAGCCGTGCTTGTTTTCAATCCGAAAGGGGTAACGCAAAATTCATAGCATTGATCTTCGTAAAGAAAAGCAGTATATTTCATTGAATCAGGATGTAATGGTACTTGCCAAAAACTACTTTTTAAATCTAGACTCGACATGACTTTAGTACCTGAGCAGCGTTGAAATAAAACCTCTGTAGGTTCTGCACATTCATAATCTTTGGCCATTATTTCGTTCAACTTTCTGGCATCTAAACAAAGTCTTATGGAACCATTTTTTTTGATACCACCAGTAAAGAGTTTATGTGTGCACTATTAGACCATTGAATAGTGCCCATTTCTGTTAATTTTTCAATTTCTTGCGCAACTTTATCGCGTAAAAACATAGGAACCGGATACGTTCTTGATAAAAAAGGTCTTTTATCATCTATTAGAAAACTGTGCTCATAAACTGAGATTTTTCCTGGTCTTCTCGAAAAAACGTTTTTAAAGCGGGAAATTAACTTGTAAAATCGCTCTTTTTCTATCGCGCCTAACAGCGTACACTGAGCGACTTTTTCTCGTATTTGAATATCAGTTAAAGTATATTCTCTTCGGATCTTCATCAAATAATTCAATTTTCACGGATTTGTATTCATCCTCAATTTCAATTGTGTTATCTTCAAGATTTATTTTGCTTTTAAACCTTTTTAATATATCAATGCCAATTATACACTCTTTATTTAGCCTAGGCACAATCATAAAAATATGAGAACCCTCCTAGTCGCCTATTTTGAATTTCGCGTATATCTGGTATTTCAACTTTACTGGCCTAGCTCCCGTGGCACCTACAATTGTTGTTCCCAAAATTGGTAAGAGTTCACATCCCTTAAAATTTTCGTAGTTATTTTCGTAGAAGGCCTCGGAAATACAAGTTACTTCACTCCCATAGTCGATTGAAGCTTTAGTTTCAAGGTGTTGCAAATTCAGAATCATTATAGGACATTCATCTAGCTCTTTATTGATAGTATTATCCTTGTTTTCTAGAAGATCACCTATCATATTTAATGGTAAAGGGCTTTTTAAATTATTAGGCCCCGGATTTGCATCTATTATATTCATATTTTCTACCAATCCGAGGCTTGGGCGTTTCCCTTGTCAAAATAACGCTCATCCTTTTTATCGGAATTTTCATCGACTTCTATGTTTCGAGTCTGTTTCGCATTATTATTTTGCAACGGGCTAATTTGATTATTAGTGCAGCTATTTTCATTTTCGAATTGTACCCTTGACTCTCTGGGTGAATTCCCATCATTTGAAAAGTTAGGGTTTCGTTTATAAATATTGTCTTCCACGCGTCCGTTTGAATAATTTTGCTGGGGATTTCTATTATTTGTATCGCGATACTCTTGATTGTTTTTATAGCTATTTTGCTGATGATTACGACCTGGATATTGGTAATTATCAGAGGATCTATTTCCATAATTATAATCCGGGTAATGGAATCCGCGATTTGATGAGTTTCCAGAATTAAGATGTGATTGATTTTGATTTTGGCCATATGATTTTTAATTCGCGCTGTACGAGCCAAAATCTCTATTATTCGCGTGATTTTGGAATGAATAATCATTATACCCACGACCAGTATTACCTTTATTTTAATAACGAGGGTTATCATATCTCCCGAATTGATCATTATACTTGTATCGAGATGAGTCATTCAAATCAAAATTGGTATTCACGAAATTTTCATTATTATAATTCTGTGACCCCCTCTTATTTTGATATGTGTTTTGAAAATTATTTCCACCACCTCTATTGTTTCTCGGATTTCTATAGTCGCCACTAAATCTTCCATAATCCTCTTGTTCGTAAACGCTGTTTTTTGTAGATCATAGCCTCCCAAACTATTTATTGTTCCAGCTTGATCAAAAGTTTCTAAAAAATCAATAAATTTGTCGAAAGTCTTAATGACCCTTATCAAAAACGCGGTCCTGATTTCTTCTGAGAAATGCCTGGATAATCTTGTAACAATTTCGACTTCCGACAGGGTAGGAATCAGGTCTTTCGCATTGCTAAACATTTTAATCGCATACGCGGATTTTGATAATTTACCCGGATAATAAAATCCATATTGTAGATCGGTTCCAATTTTGAAGCGAATGTTATCATTCATAAATTTTGAAATAAATTTTTCCCTGAAAGTGAATTCATCCTCGTATGAGGTGTCTATCAAATTCCACCATTCACGAGCTATTCCCTCTATACATGAATGGACCCCGAATTGAAATCATTTTTTCTCACTTGTTCCTCCCGTACCTCGATCAATTCTCCTTTCAAGAACCTGCTGATTTTCCTCTATGTCTTGAAAACGTCTGCGATTTTGCATGCTATCAACTATTAATTGTGCTTGTTCCCAGATTACTTCTTCCGTTTTACTCTTGAGAGTGTACATATTCTCTTCGATGCCCATGATCCTATTATCAATTTTTTCGGCCGTCGATTTTATGAAAGACGATATTCTTTCTTCGGTCTCAACGATAAATTCTTTTCTTTTAACCTTATCTTTTTTTTACTATGCGAATTAGACTATTTTGTATATTTATAATTTTATCCATGTTCTTTTTCAATCGATGTATGCTTACTATCATTACATCATACAGGTGAAGCACAGGTGAAGCAAACAGGTGAAGCACAGGTGAAACTCACAGGTGAAGCAAAAAAGTGTATATGCGGTAATCCATATAACAATGTAGAAGATTAAAAAAAAATTAAACAATATATTCTCCATCAAACACAATCTATCGGCTCCAAGGAGAACTTGCAACCACTTTCATGTGGGAAAACGAAAGTGTTTTGTCTTACGCAACCCGAATAGAAGAAATTGCATCCCAAATTTTAGACACCCATAAGGTAAGTAACGGAAATCAAGTAGCTAAACAATTTTCTGATAAAATGGAAAGTGATATTATCGAGTGTTTTGTCAGAGGATTAAAACCCGACTTGTAAATAAGATTAGGTTAAGCAGATTCATTCTCTGAAATATTTGAAAGAGCAATTCAAATAGAACGACGATCAGTTGCGAATAAAGAATTGCCAATGGGAAAAACTTATAGATCATCAATTTTTGAACAAGAAAAACCAACACAAACGAGTAGAGATTTTGCAAAAACAAGCCAAATAAATTATATGCGAGATAACCCCTTAATATGTCAAATTTGCTCAAAGTCTAGTTATGCAGCATCAACATGTCGCCAACGTTTTCAAAATTCTTCAAACAACTCTGGTCAAAATTTTCAGCAAGTTAACTGGAATAACCCAAGAAATTTTGAGCGAGCAGCTAAGAGTAGACCAAATGCAGGTAGCCAGGGGTGAGGCTCATGAAATTCCCAATGGCAAGGTCAAGTACCTTATACAAATAGAAATGACTACCAGTCTCGCCCTAATATAGGTCAATACAATCCGCAGAAAAACCGAGGGCAAGGTTTCAATCAAAATAATAACTTCAACACCAATCCAAATTTTAATCCAAATTTTAACCAAAATCAGAACTTCAACCCAAGTCGAAATTTTCGATATCCAAATTTCTATCAAGGCTGTAATCCAAATCAAAATTTCGACTCGAATATTTAAACGAAATCAAAATTTTAATCAAAACCCAAATTTCAATCAAAATTTAAATCAAAATAAAAAATTCAATCAAAATTTTAATCCGCATTATAATGCAAATCAAAATTTTAATCAAAACTCAAATCCAATCCCAACCAATAATCAAAATAAAGATTCATCAACAATTTGTAATTATTGTAAGAATGCGGGCATATGCTTAAGGATTGTGAAATTAGAAAAAGGAACAATGAGCGGCGCCAGCAAGAAGGCCCGACAACAACACAGCCACAACTATCGGAAAACTAAGAGGCCCTCTCCATTCTGACTGCACGGAGAAGGGCTCAGTGACGCCAAGGCACCCGATATACCACAATGTAGAACAGAACGCGTAAATCTTAGCGTAGACAATACAATCCCATATATTAGCTTAGGGATCGTCCATAAATTACGTAAGACGTTTTTCTTTTGTTAAAATAAAGATGAGAATAAAATTGATGTGAAGTTGGAAAGGACACAACGATAGAAACACAAGAAAAACGTCTTACGTAATATATGGACGATCCCTTATCAGCGAGGGTACTAAAAAGTCCCGTTAACATGATGTTGGACACAGGAGCAGGAATCAATGAATCAGAATGTCTAAAGTTAATCGGAATAAATGAACACTCAGTATATATTATTATTATTATTATTATTATTATTATTATACCATTAAGCCATTTCCCTTTCGGGGTAGGCGTGACTCGCTCGGTTGGAAAATAGTAGTGTGTAGGTGGGTATATAGTTATAAGGTAGATAGGTATATAGGTGTTAGGTATAGATATTTTAGATTGATCTGGAATTCTCGTGTTATTTATTTAAATGACATGTTCATTCCGCAACACTGCTCGGACCCAGGTTGCTGATCAATCTCTCTAGCGATCAACCCAAGTGAAGAGCCTCACAAAATTGTTATGTGTGGTTCCCCACTTGGGCCCATTAGTATCTAAGGTCTTTGTTTCAGGCGTCATTCACTCTATTGTCACTCTGTTTACAAACTATTTGCCGCCACACTTTTCTGTTCTGGCATACTACTGTTGCTTCTTTCACGCCCATGCATTTTTTCATGCAAGCTCTCGTGTTTCTATGGCTTCTTATGTCTCTTCGGATTAGTGTGTTTTTCACAGATTCTAATCATTCTTTCGGCGGTCTACCTCTGGGCATTCTGCAATTTACTTCACCTTTGTACACTTGTTTGATCAGGCGTTCATCTTTTATTCTTTCAAGATGACCGAACGATCCTAACTGATTTCTTTCCCATGTGTCATATTGACTCTTTTACACCACATTCTTTGAGGATTATCTCGTTTCGGACTTTGTTCATCAGTGTTTTCCCGCATATTGTGCGCATAGGTTTCATGCCAATCGCGTTAATTTTACTCCTGTCCTTCTCTTGCCAGGTCCATGGCTCGCTACCGTATAGTACAGTCGGTAAGAATATAGAATTATGTATGGCTAGTTTAGCTTTTTTTATATGTTTTTATCTCTGAAAATGGACCCTTCTCTACCAATAACCTGCTTGCCCTTATTTATCCGCCTATCTAACTCTCTATCTATTTTTCCGTCGATAGTGAATAGGCGCATTGTTTTCTCAGTTTTTCCTTCACACACTATGATTTTTCTTTTATTTACGTTAATTTTGATGCCCATGTTCTTCGTGCTTGTATTAAGTTTATTGAGCATTCTTTGCAAGTTCTCGATTGATTCTGACATAACAATCTTGTTATCTGCGAAAGCTAACCCACGTACCTTCACTGTTTCGAGATCTACACCTTCTTCATCGAAGAGGGCCGTTCTTAAACAATTATCCATGAATACAATAAATAGCCATGATGCCATAACGAATCCTTGTTTCACGCCTTGCATAATATCGAAACAGTAACTCAGTTTCCCATTTACCCTTACACTTGCTTTACTACCAGTATATATTGTTTTTATTGCTTGTAGGAGCCATCCATTGACTCCGTACTCTTTAAGGACTTCCCAAAGTTTACTTCTATTTACCTTGTCAAATGCTTTCTCTAGGTCAACAAATGCACAGCAAACTTTCTTTCCTACTCTCAAGCTTTTTTCTGTGATTTGTCTTAAAATAAATATCTGACCTGTACATGATCCTCCTGGCATAAATCCACTTTGGACTTCCCATATCTTTTTTTCTGTAATTTTCATTACCCTACGAATAAGAATTGTTAAGTATATTTTACTTGCGGCACTTAGTAAGCTGATACCTCTGTAATTACTGCAGTTGCTTTTATCTTTCTTTCTTTTGTATATTGGTATGATAATCGCTTTTCTCCATTCGTCTGGAACTTCTCCCATTTACAAATCACTATCGAGATCTTCGACAGTCCCACAGTATTTAATATTATCCCAAATAAAGTCTTAGTGGATCGTGATGGAGTATTAGGAACCGAATTTGTTAGAATTAACAAAGCTACAACAGACTGCGCAAAAGGACATCTAGAATTCAATAATAAATAATATCCTTTTACATCACTAGAAACGGTCACCATAACAGGAAGAACAATCCTAAACACTTATGCCAATATACGTACCATTATTATGTCCTCGAACATAATTATTTTCAGGAAATGCGATAGTAAATAACAATAATGGACGAGGTTATCTAAAAATAGCTAATAACGGCAAAGATCCTTTGAAAATCGCAAATTCCTGAAATCTAATTAGAAGACTGAAGAAATCTCTATGGATGAAAAATATACCTCACTGCAATCGAATCAAGTCTCCGCATTGAAAAATAAAGATTGCAAATTTGATGTCACGGAACAAATTAACAACATTTTTTTAACGTTAATTCGCCACTAAAAACATAGCATAATCCTGAAGAAAGTAGAGTTGTGGCAATGAAAAAATTGTTACGCTTAGATCACCTTAATGAAGAAGCACGACGTGTAGAGAATCTTATTTCCCTACATGCTGATGTATTCCATATACCAGGTGACTATCTAGGAGCAACAAATTTATTAGAACATTCTATTTTGACAACTGACAACCAACCAATTTTCGCAAGGCAATATAGAGATACACTAATTTTACATCCATGCTTTTTCTACCTCTCCAACCCACCGTCCCTTCCCTTATTTCTCCATCATCTACTTTCCCTAATTCCACTCATATACTTCTACTTATCCTCCCTTCCCTTTCTTCTTCCACATCCATATAAATTCCATTTATAAGAATAATATAGAATGAAATAAAGCATAAAAATGAATTTAAAAAAAATTTCTTTACCTGTGAAATTTGTTTTTCTCCATTACATTATTTTTTATTTTTACCTCAGGGATCGTCCATAAATTACGTAAGACGTTTTTCTTTTGTTTATATAAAGACGAGAATAAAATTGATGTGAAGTTGAAAAGGACACAACGATATAAACAAAAGAAAAACGTCTTACGTAATATATGGACGATCCCTCAATATGTAATTGAACCTATGCGAAAGCCGCTTGGAATGAAAAATAAATAAAATATATACCTGCATGCTATATAAATGCATTTCAATTCACCTCTAGAAATGCAGTATTTCCATACATTTGTATAGAAATACTATTTCCATACAAATGAAAATTTAATCTGAAATTCAATCAGATTACTTAATCAGATAAGTTCTTCGAAAGTTGTCGTGTTGACTCAATTGTTACATAAAACGTTTTACCTTCCATTTGAGATAAGAATGTCTTAATCAAAATGATCGTAATAAACAATGTCAAATAACATCATTATCTGCCAGGAACATTTTTGACACTGATAACGTCTTTATTTCACATATGTGTGAGACAACCGCTACTTATGTATATATTTGTACTCTGACGACGCAATGGAATATTCCTTAGATACAGTTAATAGCCAAATTATTCATTGAACCATTATTCAGTTTGTTCTCTACTTTGCGAAAATGCAGATGGTCTGTACTTTTGTTTTTACTTTGGCGGTCATCGTTAATTCTATTGGTGAATATAATACTATAATATATCTGTAATTCTTATTATATTCCATGTAATACATGCATGAGTACGGCTGTTTATTAGGCCTATTTATTATTTTTTCCCGCCTTCTATTTTTGAAAAGGATAACTTCATGCTGTTATTTTCAGTGCAAAAAAAAATATATATATTCTGGGTTCCCGCCAGTGCTCTCATTAAACTACCACTTAAGACTAATTTTTCTCAGTCTTATTGTTTTTACAGTCTATGACGTCAAAAATTATGACGTCATAGATATACATGGCATCAATAATGTCCCTCTTTTCTCCCTTGGTGCATAATATACTATTAAGCTTACCACAAAGAAATTACTTTTTAACATAATAATACATTTTCAAGCAGATCGTAGAAACTAAACAAATTAATTTTGTAATTTCTCACCAAACAACAAAACCAACAAAAGAGCTAATTTTTTCTTGAAATAGTTGAATTTTCAAGCGAAGAAGATGAATCTTCAAGAAGATAGTTTCATTTAGAAAAAAATTAATTAATTTTTAACAACAATTTATGAATTGCTAATTAAATAGTCAAATTTTAAACCTACAAAGACATTTTGTACCAAATAGTCGAATTTTTTAATATTTCAAAAAACATAAAACAAGAAAGAGAAAATGATGAATTTCCTTAGAAATTGATTAGAAATTTGCAATAAAATTATTCACAATTATGTTAATATATAAGGGGATAATTGTATATGTATATATGTATTATATTTTTGATATTATGGTTTTGACCAGATAAATTGTATTAAATAATTTGATGTTGATTGTTATTTGTCTACTGGTCTAAAACCAATATTTTGAATATTGATTTTTATTTTTAAATTGTGAAAAAATTGCTTTCAAGCTCCGCTGTGATCCCAACCCAGGTCTTCCAGATTGCCGGTCTGGTGCTCTTACCCACTAAACTAAGACGAAAAACAATCAACATCAAATTATTTAATACAATTTATCTGGTCAAAACCATAACATCAAAAATATCAAACATTCTAATGTTTGAAAATGAATGTTACAAGTATAAGGAATGACGTCGGAATTCAACTTGTAGGGATTGTGAAGAAATTTATCTTGTCTCTCCGTAGCTTAGTGGGTAAGCGCACCAGACCGGCGATTTGGAAGACCTGGGTTCGGATCCCAGCCGATCTTGAGAGCAATTTTTTCGCAATATAAAGATAAAAATCAATATTCAAAATATTTATTTTAGACCAGTAGACAAAAAACAATCAACATCAAATTATTGTATATATGTATTATTATATTATATATTATTATGTAATATATAAACTCAAGTGGCCTCAAACGTATGATGCTTATGCAAATCGATAGTTTTTGACCAGTCGGCACACTTCTGAGAAATTCCTACATGTTCAAACGGCAGCATTTTCACCCCTGAGACAACCCTACATGTTTATAAGGTAGTCTCAGATGAGGTGGGGGGGGGGCAGACAGGGTAATCACATGCAAATGACCGCGGGTAACAGCTGGTATATTGTATATTATATATATATTATATATATATTATATATATATTATATATATATATATATATATATATATATATTATAACGGCCATGCCACGCTGAAAAAACCAGTTCTCGTCAGATCACTGAAGTTAAGCAGCGTTGGGCGCGGTTAGTACTTGGATGGGTGACCATTCGAGAATACTGTGTGGTGTTGGCATATTATGGGTGTGGTGAGTTCAAACTTGTAGTTATTTATAACTACAAGAAAACTATCCACCTAGAAACACTACCCGAATCGGGTAGTGTCACGCCTACCCTGAAAGGGAAATGGCTTAATGGTATACATACTATAACTGATTTTTCAATGCAAAGACCCAATTCTGTTGATTACTAAAAGCTTGGACTCAGAATGAGTCCAAGAAATGCCTGAAGGGCGCCAGGTAGTTTTTTCCAACTCCAAAACTACCAAAAGAACCACTTTACCATTGTATAAAAATCTCCTACTGAGAAAATGGTTTATTTACCCTCTAGCTCCGGTAGAGTGGCGGAGTAAGGGGAAGACGCAGTGAGAGGTGAAGTCATATAAAAGTCAACATGTTAATAACACGCACTGATCTAATTCATTATAAAATCTAATTACAACATTACTCTTAGTACAATTTTTAATACGAGTGGCCGTTGCCCACTCAGCCCGACCGTAAAACTGGACCCCACAATATACGCGAAATTGTCTGCTTTTTAACTGATTTTCACGGCTTCAATGGCAACTCGTGATCTTGACCGAGGTCAGCAACTAGCAAATTTCAACGGCGTGTGCCTACCACTTCGACACATGACGTTGAAAGTGAGAAGTTAAATTTATTATAGTGGAGAAACACAAGGAAACCTACCTGGCAGTATCCGGCCGCCTCTCCTTCGTCCTCTCAATCCTTCCATTTTTAATTAGTCTCCGTCCGATTCCTTCCTTTTCGTCTTTAGTTTTTCCTCTTTAATTTTTAAGCGAGACAGTCGCCTTGAGTCCAGAATCACGAATGAATATTTTAAGAGTGGCGTCCCCGTTCTCCCTCTCATAGGAGTCGGAGCGCCACCCGA
>CAKNYM010047132.1:135975-171467 GCA_932195095.1 Andricus curvator | reverse complement strand
AGTGGCGTCCCCGTTCTCCCTCTCATAGGAGTCGGAGCGCCACCCGAGTACGAGCGTCGAACTATAGAGTGAGAGGACGAGCGAAAGAGAAGGACAACCGCCAGGTTCGTTCCCCCGCTACGTGGTGGCGCACAGTCCACCTGCGTTACATGCTACTAGTCGATGGTCCAGGGGTGGGGCTGACTTAGGTCAGCACGCAGATTCTCCATGGCCGCTTGCTCCTAGTTTTTCCGGGCGCTCTTGCATGTATGGGAATCCCGTCCATTACGCATGCGCCAGGAAAATCTCCTCTTCTTAGTCCCTGGTGACAGCAGACATCCAATGCAGCCAACCTCGTACAATCTGACAGTTGTTGTTATTGTTGTGTGGGGGGTGGTTGATCCACCCTTCCACCCGAGTTGAATATGAAATAAACAAGAAAAACAAGAGAAATTAAAATAACATAAAATATAATAAGGCACTTGGAACCCATTGGTCTGACAATTTGGTGATTCAGGTCGGATGGCCTAACCTCCCAGTTTTTGACAGGTGATGAACCATTCATATTTTCAACTGATTTAATTTAATGTAACAGTCAAGGTGAGTTTATATAATTTACCAATAATAATATAAAATTGATTATGACGTTGTGATGTGATATTAGCCGTCGAACTCTCATATTCTAGGCTAATATCTCATCTAGAATTTGAGTTGTTATTGACGTTAACAGTCTTCAATATTTAATATAATAATTCTGATCACAACAAAACTAGAATTCTTTGAAATATTAGCCGCGGAACTCTTATATTCACGGCTAATTTGTACTGTTCGCAGACAGTCCGTGGATTCGATCCGTGATTCCAAACTCATATCCCCAGTAGAAAGATTTTGACGCTAATTTTCATAGATTTAGATGTATTTGTGCGGGGTACAAATTACCCCGTCACAATACATACATACATATATCATTATTATCATTATATATGTATATCAATACATGCATTTTTAATATATTTATATATAGAAAATAAAAGTCAATGAAGAGACATAACTAAAATAAAGTCTGAACGTTATTTGCAAATGAGATTTTGTTTTTGAATATAGTTCCTTGACATCATAATTTGTAAGGCAAAATGTGACTAAAACTAACTGAAAGTGAAGAACGTGTATGAATAATATCTCTGATGTTCTTTTGAATTGAAAAGAGTTCGCTGAAATGTATAAGAATTCCAGGAGAGTTTTATCGAATTTAGAATAAATACCAAAAATAAAACAATGAGTGAAGTTAAATTCAAACAGAGTGAGCCTTAATCATTTTCAATTTGAAATTTTTGACGCTCAACTCTTCTTTATGGAATTTTGAAGTAATTGCAGTTAATTCTATATTTGGCTTATTTGAAATCATTGTTTGTTGATTGTTATTTGACAGTAAAACCTGAGTAAAAAGTTCTTTACCAAATAATTGGATATATTACAAACCTTTTATTTTATGGCGGTTTTCGTTTAGCAGAAAATCGTTTATTGTCTTCTACAAAAAATATACATACATTTCTTTGATGGAAAGAAAAACTACCCGGTGGGGAATTTTTATAATTAGAAATTATTTCTCATAATTTTTATTGAGTCACCAGAAAGATGCTTTCTGCAAAGAAACGTTGAATTCAGCTGAAGATATTAGACATAAGTGTGCTGAACAAAAAAAAAATCTTCTGTTTCTTCTTGCAGAATGCAGTTCACAGCCCGACGAGAAACCTGATAGCGGACGTAATCCTGGCCCTTCTTCTTCTTCTGCTGCTCGACAGGAACATTTGCCTGACCGGATTTCCCCAGAGGAGGCTCCTTTTCGTGGCAGGTCCAGGTCTCCTGCTAGCAAGAGTCCTAATGACGAACACAATCCTGGTTCTTCTTCTGCCAGACAACATTCACCTGACCGGGCATCTCCTCAGGAGCCTCCACTTCGTGCCAGATCCATTTCTCCTCTGGGCAGGCTTCCTTCAGATCGAGTACTTGGATGTACAATGAAAGAACTTGGACATGTTCGGCTTATTCCTTGCACAAATCGAAACCAGCAATTTGAATTTCGAAAATACGTTATTCCTGCCGGTTTGCCAATTAAATTTCGACCAGAACCAAATAAATATCTGCCCGTGCCAACCCGAGAATATATTGTATTATCAACATCCAATGATGACATTTTTGCAATATTGGATGATAGTGGGACTCTTCGTGGAATTTATAGGAGAGGTGCAAATAATCCGCGGGTAAAAATAAATATGATAAGCGGCGCAGTTGAGAATATGACTCCAGATGAAAGAAGGGATTGTCCAGTAGGCAAAAGTCAAGTAATGTTCTCAAGAAGTTTTATTAAAGCTTCTGCAAATTACGATTCACTACAGTCTGAACGGAATCCCAATGTTGAACGTAATCCTAGTCCTCCTTCTACCAGAGAGTCTAGGTCTTCTCCGGACAGGCGTTTTCCTCACGAAGTACTTGGATATGCACTTGCCAAACTTGGATATATTCGGCTCATTCCCCAGACAAATCAGAACCGGCAATTCGAATTTCGAAGATATGTAATTCCGGCCGGTTTACCAATTAAATTGCGAGCAGAACTAAATAAATATGTGCCCATGCCAACTCGAGAACATATTGTTTTATCAACATCCAGTGGTGACGTTTTTGCAATATTGGAGTATAGTGGGATTCTTCTTGCAATATATAGGGCAGATAGGAGTAGTGCGAGAATAAAAATAAACATGATAAGCCGTGCAGTTGACAATATGACCGTAATTGAAATGAGGGAATGTCCTGTAGGCATACATAACCCAATCTTTCCACGTTGGTTTAAAGAAGTTGCTTCCAATGAAGATACTCTACAGTATGTGTATCATTAATTCGATAGAAAAAAGCTAAACTAAAATATAATATTCTTTGTAATCCGTAATCGCAACAAAATTGAATAAAAAGATTCAAATGCAAATGTATTATGGTTATCAAGGCTTCTTTTGTTTTATCTTTTGCTAATCCTCACAAGGCCATTCAAATTTTTTTTCTTCGAATATTCAAAATTCAGGGAGTTACAAGATTTGGAGTTTTCAGACGCGAGTTTTTTGAAAACCCCATATTGCCCTAACTACCTACTGAATTTTCATTATTTTTTAGCTGCAGTGTATAATTTATAGGGATATTAATTTTTTGGTGCAGTCGCGTAGCCTCATTATCCACGCGGAACGGCAGACACAGTGGGGCAAAATTAAATAACATAGTTAACGATAACTGGTAAGACGCAATTCTTAATTGATTTTAAATTCTGTTTCGATCAAAGAATTTTTTTATTGAATTCACAACTGATATCTAGAAGCGATTTTTGAATTGCTATTGTTTAAAATTTTACATCAATGCAAATAATGAACAAATGCTGATTTTTGTCTTTTTCGTCTATCATTTGGTAAACAGCTTTCCGACTTTTATTGTCTTTTGAATTAAATGCGCAGAAGTATGTGCAAGCGAAAAAAAATTCACAAGTAATATTATTTGTTTTAAGAAAATTATAATATCAAATAAAATTATATTATCATTATCGAGTATTCAATGTCAAGGTAATATTTTGACAAAAAATTACTTGCTTTTATCGATAATGTGTAGTGGATCATAACAAGGTATCATTCGACATTATTTATTAGTTTGATAAGCAAAAAAAATGAAAAATTCTGAAAATATAATTTACGAAAGATTACGAAAGACTTGATTCTTCTCTGCCTTGTGACGTAAACATAATTTTGTTATCCATAATTCATTATTTAAATCATTTTTTATATCATTTGTTTATGAAATGAACAAATAGCATCATGATCAAGCAAATCTAAAAAATATGATTAATTTTAGGACAGAAATAGACCACTGAAATTGTTAGTGAAGAAATCAATTTTCAACTAAAAGAGTACTAATTTCCATCAAAGAGTCCAATCTTCAACCAATAAAATAAAGTTTTGACAACGTTGTTGAACTTTCAACGTTAAAAAATGCAATTCGTTATCCCCTGGTAGTGTGAAATAGTTTTTGAACGTTTTGTAAGAAATTTTGACAAATTTGATAGGGTTTCGATGATTACAGAATATCCTAGTTATTTTTAAGTATTTCAAGCGTTTTCCCAAGATTTTATATGAGTTCTCGCGATTTCAGACAGTTGAAAAGATTTCTTATGTTGCAAAGTTTTTAAGAGATTTGAAAAACTTTAATTGAATTTTAAAGGACTTTATCAAATTTTAAAGGATGATTTTATCATATTTCGAGGGATTTTAAAGGATTTCACCAGATTTCCTCGAATTTTATGAATAATTTAGATCAGATGATTCATTATATAAACAAAATATAGCCTGACAGAAAAAATTACCCTTTTTTGAGACATGTATTTTCGATCTTATTACATCTTGAGAACCTCAAATTCAAAAAGTTGAATTGTTTTTCAAATAAGGCAAAACATTCGCACGATCAAATTTGAGTGCTTCAAATTTGAAATTAAATATGTTTTCTATTGCAAAAATAATTTCAAATTTCATTTTTATCCAAAATTTTCGACTTAAACAAATTATCTAATTTAAATGTTACGATTCTCTGCAGTCCATGTACCTTGGCCACATGTGGGGGGCATCCAAACGTAAACATTCAGAGTCGCCTAACCTTTTCCAGTTGGGATGCAATATTGCACAATATACTCGACTGAGTACTCGCGCCCAGCGACCCCTCCGAGGCAAAAGTCGCAACCGTCTCTCGCCCTGCCACCTGAGAAACTGCGTGGACCAGCAGTTCTAGGAAGGCCGAGACCAGGGGGACAGAATCCGAGATTTGGGTGTAACTGGTAATTACATTACAAGGACAATGTATCATGGTTTCTGAAGCTGCTTGCTTTCTGCGTATCGGAAGAATGCATTAATCTTACAAACTGTTTGTAAATTCCCCTGCATTGTGACCGAAAAATGCCACAACAAATGAAAAGTAGCAAATCAAATTAACGAATGTGAAGATTAATATTGGTTGAGTCTCGCTTGAGCAGCCGAACTGTAAGGACGTGTTTGTTGTTGCACCGTCTTATGCCGAGAGTTTAGAGTGTTTGATTTGCGCTCAAAATTTTTCCCAGTGCTGTGATGCCGTGATGTTACTGCTGTTCTTACTGTTGTGAGTCTAAACTTGGGGCAGATATTTATATGGAACAGACATTCTTCACGTGCAAAGTGCTTCTAGGTTTGTTTGAACTCAAGTAAGGCTATGTCAGGCCTCGAGTTAGCAATTGACTCTAACTCCCTAGAAGCATTTGACGGAGCTTTATCAAGGCTAATGGCGTAAGCGTGACGCATGAGTTGGGAAAATATATGTAGTATGTATTCTGGGTGTTTGAAATGAGCTTGACACGCCCTGCAGCTTTCATCGGAAATGTCTTCGTTCAAAATGTGTCGACGGAATGATAAAGTGGAAATAACGTCTTGACACGCCAGAATGACACCCGCCGTTTCCGACGGTCTTGAACCATCCTTGAACCATTCCTTCCTAGGTGTTATAAGGGCACTTCACAGCTACTTCAACCTATCTGTGTTCTTTGAGTTTTGATTCAGTGGGTGCTTGAGTTTTCGCTGCATCATACACGCTACAATTGACAACATCGATTGTTAAGTTTATGGCGCGGGGAAAGCTTTAACTAATTCAAATCGAATGCAAAAACTGACAATAGCTTAAAAGACAAAAGGACGCATGCCTTAACTGAACAAGAAGATTTGATGAGCAAAACATAATATGTCCCTTGTTTATTGTGTGATTGACTACGCAACATCTGGTAAGCCGTTCACGAAAAGGGTCCGAAATAAAACACTAAAATTATGATCCCCTTTAAGGGGCTCTGCGACAACCTCATAACATCTGAGAAGGAATGTCCATCAAACACTGCCAAAGAGGTGAAGAAGGAATTGTGGGTATGAAGAAATTTTTCGCAACGGTACCAGATTGTATCAAGGACTTCTGGCAGAAGAAGTTTACTTTAACGCATCAAAATCTGGCCGAAACTTCTACCGAAGAAATGCGATTTGTCCAACCCAGAAAACGGCAGGCCAGTAACTTGTTTGAACATGCCGTATAGGGCCTTTACAGCTACCCTACACGACAGGATTTTCCGTAAAATTAAGTCTGTGTGCAGAGAAATGTACGAACCACGTGGCTCAAAAAAAGGTGCAGCAGGCTGTCGAAAGAACATGCTAATTGACAGCTGCGCCTGCGAAGATGCAGCAGGTCACCAGGACGACCTGTCGATGGCCTGGATAGATTTGCCGAAACCTTTTGATTCAACCTATAATAGACTTATTGTGTCTCTGTTGAAAAGCGTCAAGGTTCATCCACACATGATGAGATGCATAGAGAGATTGATGTCCCTCTGGAAAACTAGACTTACTATCTCATCTGGGAGTATTATTAGACATATTGACACTGGATCTAATAAAGATCTGTTTCCCTAGAACCTTTGTTAATATATTGGCGTATGTTGATATAATTGTAGGCAGTACCTAGATGCCATCCATATACTCGTGAAATGATTTTTGTTCGGGTGGGGGGCTACAGGTAGAAAAGTGGGATTCGAAAAATAACAATTGGCTACATGGCATATGAAGAGCCCTTTCGTTTACGGAAACATCTTGTAGAAAATTACTCTTCTCCGTAAATCAACATCATCTGCTGTCATCAACTATAATAAAAAATGTGGATCACCGCTGGTACTCTATTCCTCACTTCTGCGGATTTGTCTAATTTTATTAGTAAATATATAATTATATAATATCATATCTATAATTTGCATTACACTACGAAACTTTTGCACTTCATCTTATCTATTCTTTTCTATAAAGTTAAAAAGTTGTAGTCACGAGATCTCGCATACAGTTTTAAAATAGTTTTCGCCTAATGAGATTTATTTTCTTCTAAGAAGATTAATTTTTCCACAAAAGACGAATTATAATCAAATATTTTGAAACCTAACTGAAACAGATTAATTTTTAACGAAACGTTTGCATTTTTTAACAAAAAATATTAAATTTTCAACAAAAATGATGAATTTGCAAAAATAATTTAAATTGAATGGAATTGTTCCTCAAATTTATGAAAATCTTCTAAACTGAAAAATTGGCTTCAAATCTTGCAGTTTTTTCTTTTTGACATTTTTATGAAGCTTGAAATGTTTTGAAATTTTCTCCTAAAAATTAATTGTTCAAAATAAGAAACCATCAAAAATTTTGTCAGAAATCTTAAGAAAAGTTATGTATTTTTTTGAAACCTTTCAAAATTCTTGAAAACGTTCGACATTTTTACTTTCAATCCTTAAATTTCAAATTATTTCAAAATAAATTATTAGTTTCAATTCACCCATCTTTTCGTGTGACAATGCATACTTTTGTAACGTAAATATTTAAAATTAAAAACTCTTTAATTATGAAGATTTACAATTTAAGGTTCTGCAATTTTGAAGAGTTACAATTGAAAAGTCTTAAATTTTAAAGAAGCATAAGAAAACATTCTTAAAGTTTGATCATTTTGGAAATCAAAAGTAAAGTTTTCAATTAAAAATCTTGGAAATTAAAGAAATTTCGAATATAATTCATCAAAATTGCAGAATTTCTAATTGTAAATCTTGAAACTTGCATTATTTTTTATTGTAGATTTTCAGAATTGAAAATTTCTTAATATTATAGGAATGTATGAATGAAAATTCTTGAATTTGGACGATTTTGGAACTCAAAAATCAGGTTTTCAATTCTCAATCTTCCAAACTGACGAAATTTCAATTTTTGTTCATCAAAATGAAATCATTTTTAATTGCAAAACTTAAAACATGCATAACTTCTGATTGTGGAATTCCCAAATCAAAAAATCTTCCATTTTTGATATTTGAGATTCGAAGTTCTACAATTTTATTTATATGTATATTTTTTGATTCCTAGGGAATCGAACCGAAGGGCCTATGACAAAGCCACCAAACGCGTCCTCGGGTTGCGGATAGAGGGTCCCTGTACCAAGGGTTTCCGCTGAATATGGTTACAATAATTAATAAGCAGTCGCGGACAATTGTCCAGGGATGGTCCCGAAGGAATAACTCCTAAGCGAAGGCGTAACAAATGTGCCGAAAGCTGAATGGTACCTGGGTGAGGTGTCTCAAACGGTGACTCTGAGATACCGGGCGACCTCTCAGAGTATCAGCCTTATCCTTGCACGCGGGGCTCTACAAGGATGGACTCACCCTTTCCCTAGCTGCTCGTGGAAACAACAATGAAACCACCAAAACACCAAAATGTTGTAGATGCGGTTCAAAACAATCGAACGCGCAGGGCTCCCGACAATGGGTCGGACAACAATGCCGACTACCCTAGAGTTGGGGGAGCCAATCAAGACGGAGTCAATGCGATTGACCGGCGGAATCTCATTACTTTTAAGTGGACGGATCGACTCGGGGGACGACCTGCTGGAGTGCTATGATACCAGTATGGCCCCTGAACGAAAAGGTTACATGGCGCGACTGCATGCTCTGTGGTGCGAGAAACACCCAGAGCTCTCGGATTTTTCGCAAAAACGTCTGCGAAACCGTGCCGAGGACCTCCAGAAAAGGGTTTATATAAGCGAAGCGCCTACACAACCGCAGCCAGAACAAGCCGGCAACAGAGAAAGAGAGGCGACACTGAGACCAACCTCGAACAGGCATCCAATAGAGGAAGAACGATGCTTCAAGATACGGAGAAACATCAACATTCAGGTTTCTCCCAAGCCCAAAGATCTGACTGAACTGGATGATGAGCTTCGTGGTGTGATTGACTACATAACATCTGGCAGGACATTCACTGCCAAGGTTCGACAGTTCGCGCGCGAACTGCGGATCCGTCATCACACAATCAACAAGTCAAAGCTACTGACCATCAGGCAGCATATTGGTGACAGAATACGAGTACTATCTAACGCTAGGAGAAGTCTAGAGCGGAGAGAGAGGTGGGTCAGAGAAAATCAACAGTTTTCGTCTGACCCACCTCGACTCTTCCAAGACCCTCCAGTTACTGTCGACCATCCGCCCAAACCAGATGAGGTCGAAGCATTTTGGAGAGAAGTCTACGAACTCCAACATCCACTTGAAGAAGGCTCAAAGAACATAAATAGCTTCAAGCAGCTGTGCAATGCCCTCATAACAGCTGAGGAGGAATGCCCACCTATCACTACCGAGGAGGTGAAAAACGTATTAAGAGGCATGAAGAACTATTCCGCTCCGGGACCAGATGGTATCAAGACCTTCTGATGGAAGAAGTTTCCTTCAACCCACCAGCATCTGGCCCGAATTTTCACCTCATATCTAAAGTCGGAAGAGCCCATTCCGGGGTGGTTGGTGGAAGGGCCCACAGTGCTCCTGCCGAAGACGGGCAACTTAGCTGACCCTAAGAATTACAGGCCAATAACTTGTCTGAACACACTGTATAAGATCTTCACAGCTATCCTAAATGATAGGATTGTTCGGACAATTGGACCTGTATGGCGAGAGATGTATGAACAACGTGGCTCAAAGAAAGGCGTAGCAGGATGTCGGGAGAACTTGCTCATCGATAGATGTGTCTGTAAAGACGCAGCATCCTATCAGCGATTTCTATCGATGGCCTGGATTGATTACCGGAAAGCTTTCGATTCAACCTCCCATAGACTTATCATCTGTCTGTTGGAAAGCCTAAAGGTTCATCCACACATCGTGAGGTGCATAGAGACATTAATGCCGCTTTGGAAAACCAGATTTACTATCTCATCTCGAAAACATCGTGTGATCACTAACAGTATCACCTTTCAGAGAGGTGTATTTCAGGGTGAAACAATGAGCCCTCTCCTCTTTTGCCTCACATTATTGCCACTATCTCTCGCACTTCGCCATTCCGAAGGGTATCTCTGCGGCAAACCTGAAAACCGAAAGCATAAGGTCACTCATGTATTTTACATGGATGATCTTAAGATCTATGCTAGGAATCAAGAGAAACTACACCTAGCTCTGAAAATTGTCAAAGAGTACACTCAAGAGATTGGAATGGAATTCGGGTTAGAGAAATGCGCCAAGGTTAATTTGAAGAAAGGAAAACTTAATGGCATCCCCGAAGATCCTGAGCTCGTTGACAGAAGCGCTATACGACACCTTTGCGCTGGAGATACCTATACATACCTGGGCGTGCCACAGAGCCGCATTCAGGACGTGAAATCTATAAAGGATACTCTCCGATGCAGATACAAACGTCTCATCCGGCAGATTTGGTCTTCCGAACTGTCGGCGAGAAATAATGTATCTGCAACGAACATGCTTGCCGTCCCGGTAGTACTCTATTCATTTGGATTGGTTCCATGGACGAAGGACGAGCTCAGATCCATTGATATCGGGACGCGAAAGGTTTTGCACAGGAACAAGAGCATGCACCTTAAGTCTTCCGTTCCGCGACTTTACATCTCACGCCGCCTAGGTGGTCGCGGAATACTGAATCTTGAATGTCTTCACAACAGACTTATTCTGGGTACAGCACATATAGTTGCAAGTGGACAAGACCCTCTTCTTAAAATGGTCAGGAAACACGAAGAAGTGGGAAAAGGGGCGTTTCTGTAAAAAGCAGCGGAGGAGGCTACTGAAACACTCGGCCTTGACTTCAATATTAGGGGTGAGCAAAATGCATCAAATCTTATACATCTTGAATACTCACTCCTGAAGGCCCGGATTAAGAAAGCACAGGAGAAAAACTTCCACGGACAGCTCCTCGACAAGAGGATGCACGGCATCTTCCACAGAAATGTGGAAGATCAGTCGATGTCGTATGAGCTAACGTTTGCTTTCCTTAGATCACCCGGATGGAAGTCGGGCACGGAGGGCTTCATTTTGACAATTTCGACCATTGTTTCTGTTGCGCACTCGAGGCCTGACATAGTTCTCCTTGACTTCGAGAAACGAACCATGTTCGTTATCAAATTTTCGGCACCAGCTGACAAAAACGTCACAGCCAAGGAGAAAGAAAAGAAAGAGAGGTATAAAGACCTTATAAGGGAGTTGCGACGGTTATACCCGGAATATTCTGTTAAGCTCATCGTCTTGATCATCGGCGCACTTGGAAGTGCCAAGCTTTCACTGGTTAATAGCCTGAAAAGCATCCCTGCGTGTCAACAAAATGCTGAGACACTTGCGGGGAAAATGCAGAAGGCGGTCCTCCTTGGGTCGCTCCGTGTCCTCAGGGTGCACGAGACTTTTGCCGGATGATGGTATTGAGTTCGTCGCAGACTGTAACCACCTATCTCACGGTCGTGAGACGTGGTTACAGCTGAAATTTTACCGCGATTTCGCTGGGAGCGTGTGCAATTTTTCAGATTAGCACCCGCTCCCGGCGAAATCCTGCGGTTGTCCTTATGACAAACTTTTAACTATATATAGTATTTTGAATTGCAAAAAATATTTTTCTCATATAAACAAGGTAAATTTTTTTTGCAAACACTGAACGCAAAAACAACCACTTCTGTATAGCCAATCTCACTCAAAATCCTATCAGACCTGGATATCAGTCAGAGTTACAATTCTTCTAAATTTCACGATCATAGCTCTTTTACTTTTCGAGATATGGCGATCAGGAAAAAGTTACACGCGCAGAAACACACAAACTAACATTTTTTTCAAAATTGTATTTTCGAATTTCTGGGGTCGAATTACATCAAAATATGTCAAAAAATTATATTTAAAAATTGAGGTCGTTACAAACCTCCCTCTATGAGGAAGCTATAAGTGACATTTCGCCCTTACGCATTGTAACTCTTTTTTGCTTTTTCCAGTGAATTTTTATAGTAACAAATTTCTATCATGCTAGATAAACGGGAAATTTTTTAGACAATTTTAAAGCTTGGTTCGAGTGAAAACTTCTAAGTTTTCCAAGTTTTCCCTCAAATTCATTACAGTACATTCAAAATTGACCCTATTACATCAATTCGAATTTTTGTGGTTTCTGCACATTTAATACATTTCAGAATTAACCATTTCTAGCCTTCTAGGAACAATGAGAAATATTCTTAAAAAATTTCAAAATTCTTCTTTGCCCTGAATCAAAGAAACATACTATTCTTTTGTTTTCATGGACAAAAAATGGATAAATAAGGCAATTTTTTTTCTAATTGTTCATTATTGTGATCAGAACTGCTTGAAGTCTCCAAATTTTCTAGTTGCAAAATTTGGTATCTTTGTAATAAAAATCATAAAATAATACACTGGAACCTGGACTGAATTACGGTTTTGGACATGGTCTGCAATTAGCCTCAAGGCTATTTCCAGGGCCTCTAAACATAAACAGTCAGCGGCGTGTGATTCATTTCCTGAAATTACTCAATATGCGCGCGTGGGTACCCGCGCATTGCTCATTTCTCTCTACGCTACTGGTGTTTCACGCTTGGTTGAGCAACCCTCTCTCTACCCCGCAAGCTTCTCTCTCACATAGAAACTGCGGGCCATAATTTCTAGTAATAAGTGAGTCCGAAGTAACTAATTCTAGGTCCCAGTGTATATCGAAAATATAAATGTGTTATTTGTCGCAAAATAAAATTAAAAAATAATGTTTCGAAACCCCTGGACAATTGTCTGCGACTGCTTATTAATCATTGTAACCATATTCAGCAAGAAACCTTAGTTCAGAGACTCTCTATCCGCCACATGAGGATGCGTCCAGTGGCTTTGTCATAGGCCCTTCGCATCGATTCCAAAGAAATTAAAACCGAAACCAAAAAACACACACACATAGATACATACATTTTTACATTCTCATCATAATGAGAAGGTATTGATTTTATGTGAAAAATGACTTTTGTGGATTCCATCAAATGTCGACGTTTTGAGGGTCCCTGAGTCAGGAAAAATAGTCTTTACGTCGGTGTCTGTCTGTCTGTCGTCGTCGTCTGTATGCCGGATAACTTTTGAAGGACTAATTGGATTGAATTGTTCTGTGGAACACAGTTTCAGGGGCCAAAAAGAAAGAGCGAGTTCAGAAATTCCGTGGACGGCTATCCATAGTACTTACAGGTTTTAATTTATCTCCACGACTTTTTTCGATAAAAGGAAAATTGTCAGAGTTAGAGCATTTTCAAAATCCCCCCCCGAAAAAACGAAAATTAACATTTTAAGCGAAACAAAGTACAATATGAAAAAAGTCAAAAAAACAAAAAAACGTTACTTTTTTGAAACCCTACAAGAGTTTCATGACAACTTTTGGGATTTTCTTGAAAAAATCAAAAATTAAAATTTTGATCGCACACAAAATAATGAATTATTACATTTTTATCATAATAACTTCCCTACTCTTTAATAAAATATATTAATATTGTAGGGCAATGGATTCGTCTCGAACCAATAAATCTTTTATATTCTTGCATCAAATTTGACTTATGTTGAAGAAAAAAGTTTTACTTTAAAAAACCGATTTTCAAAATATATAAATTAACATAACTTCCCAGCCCTTTAATAAAATGTATTAATATTATAGGTCAATCGATTCGTCTCGAATTAAGGAATCTCTTATATTCTTGTATCAACTTTGAATTATTCTAATGAAAACAGTTCTACTATAAAAAACCGTATTTTCAAATATTATGCATTACCATACCTTCCTTACTCTTTTATTAAATGTATTATTATTATTATTATAGGTCAATCGATTCGTCTTGAATCAACATATCTTTTCTGTTCTTGCATCAACTTTGAATTATGTTAATGAAAAAGTTTTACTATAAAAAATCTATTTTCAAAATATTATTCAGTGCTAAAAAAAAATTTCATGAATTTATCTGCAACCGTTCTCTAGTTATCGTGTTCACAAAAAAGTGTGACATCCACACATCCACACACACGCACACATCCGGACAATTGCTTAGAACAGTGTATTATACATTTTCAATTGGAAAATGTTACCATTACAAAGCTTCCTCTATGAGAAAGCACAAAATTACTAATCTCGAGAAGATCTACCAATTTTCTAGAAGAAGATTTTTGATAACAAGTATGGTTTTTGTTTTATTCGTAAAAAATGTTATTAAAATAAGTAATTCTGTTTTTTGGCAAAACCATGCAAGACACGAAAAAATGCTAACTAACGATATTGTTCATCTCCAAAAAATATAGGAATTTGGTTCAGACTATATTTTAAAAAGATATTTATTGTTTTAATTATGAAAAATGTTATTAAAAATTCCATTTTCCATTTGAACTATGGAAAAATAAAAATAGGTAAAAAGGAAATCTCTTTGTTTATCTCAAAACAAATTTGTTTATACACACTCTGTACAATAAATACGAACAAAATTATTGTGAAATAAAGAACAAATAATAAAATACATTTGCTTTATTTTATTTTGTCCAATTCAACTGTTGCGAACAGAGGAAAATATTTACAAAAAATCACGTTTTGTAAATATTCTGAAAAAACACCAGTTTTGTTTTAAAAACGGTCTTAAGCTGATGTCATAATTTGTTCGTTTAAATACAGATATTAATACATATAGTATACATTTTATATATTAAAGTTGAACATAATATAGAAAAATTTGCATATTGAACAAATGTTATTCGAGTGCGAAGCACGAGATACGTGATGAGAATGTGTTCGCTAAAGACGAAGGAGCTTTAACAAAAGAGAATTCACAATCACTAAATTACTACTGTCCAACAGTCGCGCGCCAAAGAGATAGTACACAATATGTTTGAATGTTAATTTGGAAAACATTTAAAATTTAAGAAAAAAGTTAAAGCTTCGAAAACTGAACCAACTAGAATTTAAAACTACAAACATTTAAAAATCTCCAAAAAAGTGTCAAATGACCCCTAGCAGAACTATTTCTGGTTTTGTCAAAGAGAATATTTCACGTAAAAAGTATTTTACAAAAATTCCAGATTTTAAAGTTCCAGCAAAAATCTTACAGTTACGAAGCACACTTCTTAAAAAATCTTATATTTAGTTTGAGCGGGCGGGGGGATTGAACAATCTCACGTATTAAAACTTTAAAAAATAATAATATCAGAGATAAGACAACATGGAGGAATGTTTAGCCGAAATTCGATCTGCTCAATTGATACTATTTTATTTTCAACAAATTAGATGAATTTTTAACCAAATAATGGATTTTTCAACAAAAAAGATGAACTTTCAACCAGGGAAGATAATTCTCCACCAAAAAGACGAATTTTTAAAAACATACTTTAATTTTTAACCTAACGTTTCAATTTTCAACTAAGAAAGATACATTTTCGCATAGAAATAGAATAGTTAGATCTTCGGGTAAAAAATTAATTTCTAACCAAAGAAACAAATTTTCAACACAATAGTAAGATTTTCAACCAACAAAATGAATCCTTAATTAAAAAGATACATTTTTGACTAAGAAGATAAATATTTATCAAAAGAAAGAAAACATATAAAAAAAATCACGAACTTTCAATCAAATAGTTAAACTTTTGTTCGAAAAAGTAAATTAAAAAAAATATGAACCTTCAAACGAAACTTCATATTTTTAACAATGTAGTGAATTTTTCACTAAAGAAATGAATATTCAAATAAAATGATGAACCTTTAACCAATAAAATGATATTTTATCAAAACAATTGAACTTCCAAGAAAAAAGTTCAATTTTCAACAAAAAAATTAATTTGTATCAAAGGAGATGAATGTTCAATAAAAAAGTCAAGAAAATAGTTAAATCCTTAACCAGAGAAATTAAGTATTAACCAAAAGATAAGGATCTAAACAAGAACATTCATTTTTTAGCAAAAACTACGAATTTGTCACAAAAAAGATAAATTTATAACCAAAAAAAGAATAGTTAAATTTTCAACAAAATGTTGTATTAACTCAGTCGGACAAGTTTATTAAAATCTTCGGAAATACACCATTTTCATCGTCAAGGCAACCATATTTACAAAAAATCTAAAAAAGTGTTACGGCCAATTGATTTGATATAACTTTATAATTAGTATAGCTTGACTCATTTTGATTTGAAGTTTCGGTAATATTCGTAATTTCTCGTAGCCTATCGGAATCCCTTCCTTTTTTGAACTGTCTTGTCTGCGGGTCGTCAGATAGATTTTGTCGTGCTCAAGATAACACTTACCGATCTGAGAACTCGTGATATATCGGTTTTTGTGTAAATAAAATTTGTGGATTATGACAATTATTAAGAGTGAAAAGGATTCATGAACTATTATATAATGGAGACGCTGTTTTACAATGAAATGTATATTATGTGATTGAGTTCAATAACAGTGTATCAATATCAACATTCCTTTCTGAGTTTGAGTTCATTTCAGTGATAGCGATTTCATTTGCGGTTACAATCCTAATTAATAATTGAATTTACGAATACTAAACATTGGTCCTTCGAACCAGATTTTTCGAATTACGAAACTATGAGTGAAATTAACTATTAGACACTGAAAGTGAACAGTGGGCGGCTCTTTGTCGCCATAAGGAAAAATGCAGCGTAAATTATGGATATCAGTGATGTGAATATAAGCATTTATTGCAATATTAGGTGATGAACCTAACAATCATAAAAACTTTTTGTATTTAAGTAAAAATCTTCACAATCTCGACAATGAACCTCCACTCGAACTCTTCTCTCTATACACAAGCAACTCTCATTATGAGCATTTGAAATTGCTACGTGTTATTAGACCTTCTCAAAAAGTACCGTGTATTCAAATATCTCAAATTTTATTTTGTTTTGAAATTAAAATGAAACTTATACATTGAGATAATCAATAGAATCCAATTCACGATGACTGAAGAAGATGCAACTAAGCAGACCTTGCACCTGCAAGAAATGCTTTATGAGCAACATGCACTTATGCATTCGATAAAAACAATGATCGAAAATACGAAAAAGGTCGGCAAGAAAAATATGACACTTGCTTTTTCTCAAAAACGTTTGTCTCTTTTGGAAAATAATTGGAGCAGCTGTCAAAAGCTTAATCGACAGTTATAAGCCATGTTTTCGAAAGAGTTAAAGAGCTCTGGGGAGTACTTTAAGGATCAACAGTTCTAAGCCGCTGAAGAAGCATATATGGAGGCTAGTGACTATCTCAGCAATTGGATTGATTTTTTTCAACCAGCTGTTGCTAATATATCAACACAATCAGACGCGGATAATTCGATTCATCATACACCAGGTTTTTCGGCATCCAATTTGCAAAAGATTGTTTTACCAAAGTTCTCAGGTTCGTACGTTGATTGGCCACGTTTTAGAGATTTGTTTTCATCGTTAGTTCATAATAAAAAATCAATGTCTGATGTAGAAAGGCTAAATCGTGTTAAAGCTTATCTTGAAGGTGAAGCTGCAGCATTGATAAAATCAATTAAAATTACAGAAGCTAATTATGCTAAAGCTTGGCAAATACTTATAGATCGTTATGAAAATGAGCTTATTATTGCATCGAATTTAATTGATGAGTTATTTGAACTTAAAAATGCTTCTCAAGAATCAAGCTTAGAACTTAAACGAATTTATGATAAAGTTACTTCAGTAATTAATGCTTTGGATAATTTAGAATGCCCAGTCGAACATTGGAATCATATTTTGGTGTATGTTCTTGCTCAAAAATTAGATTTAAAAACTCGTAAAGATTGGGAACTCTCGCTTGGTTCTCAGACTGAATATCCTACCTCTGAGGAATTTAAGACTTTTCTTGAAGACAGAATTTTTGCATTGGAAGCTTTTACGGCTGATAATGATAAAGCTGGAACTAAGAATTCTGGGAGTTAAAATCTTAAATCACATCATACAACAAGTGAAAGTTCGCAATGCCTAATTTGTAAAGAGAATCATGTACTTGGATAGTGTGATGCATTAAAAATACATAGCTATTCAAAACCTGGGGACATTCCGCGAAAATGTCCTGGTAAATACAAATGTCAAAAGTGTAAGCAAAAACATAATACACTACTATATCGATATTTGTCAACACAAAATGTTTTTCAACCTGATAATCCCATCAATTTATATATGAATCCTATATTTCAAATAAATCCACCCACGCTCACAGATAATGTGTTGTTCAGCAATTCGGCATCTTGCGCTACTGGTGTGTTGTTAGGCAGTTGTTATGTTAGAGTGAGAAATTCTAAAGGTCAATGTAAAATAGTACGAGCTCTTATTGATGATTGTTCCCAAGGAACCTTTAGTTCTGAATCTCTTGTTAAAGATATACACTTAACACAACGTAAAATTCACGCAAGTGTTGGAGGAGTGGGAGCTACAACATTTTCAACCTCTCATTCAGCTGCTTTCTTTGTAATCGAATCGCTCATCGACCCTCAGTTTAAAATGACAATTGACACACTTGTTTGTCCGGAAGTTTCAGGTTATAAAGCTCCTAGCTGATTAGTTCTAATACTGGCTCATCGATACCATTCACAAACATGCTTGCAGTTCATCATTGTCACGATATAAGTGATATTTTAGAAAATTTGTCGCGTTTTTGGGAACTTGAAGAAATTCCCGTTAAACGTCATTTAACGAAGCATGAACAAAAATGTGAAAATCATTTTCAAGAGACTCATTCACGTAATTCAGAACAAAAGTTTATTGTTCGCCTTCCATTTAAGGATGGTCCTCCTGTGAATATAGGATGGTTAGATTCCAGAACTGCTAAACAGTTTTAGAATTAAGAAAATAAATTGTTGGCACAAACTGAACATAAAAAGTTATATTTAGCATTTATTAAAGAATATCTCGATTTAGGTCACATGGAGCCCGCGTCAGAATGTCATTCTAAGAAAAAACAATTTGTTTACATACCTCGTCATAAAATAATTAAAGAATCGTCTACAACAACATGCGTAAGACATGTTTTTAACGCGTCCGCTCCCACCAGCAATGGGACCTCCCTGAATTCTCACATGCTAATCGGTCCCAAACTTCAAATTGAATTACCGTTTATCTTATTAAGATGGCATCTATTCAAGATCGCAATGTCGGCTGACATTTCTAAAATGTACAGACAAATCTTAGTCGACCCTCGTGACGTTGACTATCAACGAATACTTTTCCGTAGCAACGTAGAGGAGCCTCTCATTCCACATCGTTTATTAACGGTGACTTATGGAACTGCGTCTGTCCCATTTCTTGCTCTTTGAGTTTTGCAGCAACTCACTTCTGATGAAGAAGATTCTTATTCACCCTTTGCTGAAATTTTGCGGAATAATTTTCATGTTGATGACGTTTTGTTTGGAGCACATACCATGGAGGAGGCTCGTAGAAGACAAATTCAGTTAATAGAGATTTTGTCTCGAATCGTTCTTTCTTTGGATGAATGGGCAAGTAATTACCCACTACTACTAACTATACCAAATTAACGTAATGAACTCGTTCTATCGGATTCATAGTAGGCAGAGTCTATTCGAGTATTAGGATTGTCGTGGAATCCAGTCTCTGGTTGTTTTCAAATTCACGTTGATATTCCTTCGACTGAAAAAAATACTAAGAGATCTGTTTTATCAACTATCACACGAATTTATGATCCATTGGGATTTTTAACACCAATTATAATTAGAGCAAAAATATTAATGCAAGAACTCTGGTTATGTGGATCTTTCTATTCCGCGTTGGATGCAAGTTTATCCAACCCAATGTGAATATCAGATTCAAGGGTTCTCAGATGCATCTCGCTTGGCATACGCAGCTTCCGTTTATCTGAGAGTTGTATATCCCGATAGAACGTGTGTCACTTTGATGATGGGAAAGTCAAAAATCGCACCATTAAAATCCATTTCTATACCAAAATTGGAATTATGTGCAGCCGTACTTCTCGCAAAGTTAATTTAATATATTCTCGAAGCCCTACAATGGAATTTAATCCCAATCTATGCCTGGTCAGATTCTTTAGATGTACTCGGGTGGTTGCAAAAAACTTCTTCAGGATGGTTCACCTTTATTGCTTCCTGCAGAAAAATGGCCACAAACTAATATAAAACCAAATCCTGAAAAGGAGATTTCCGAACAACCCGTTGCCATCGTTGACATGGTTACGCACGTAATAACCAAACCATCATAAGATTTGAATCTATCTGAAAAATTTTCAAGTTGGCCTAAATTCTTACGGGTCAATAAAAGTTTATAGATTTTTCTATATTCTTCAGTTTAAACTGAAATTTGCAATTACGAAAAATAAGAACCTTAAGAGATTTAGTCAACATCTTCGAAAAATAATGCATTATTTAGAGAAGAACCCGATTATTATATGCAAGCTAAAATTCATTGGTTACGCGTAGTTCAAGTTGCGGTGTTTTCTGATGAGTGCAAAAACTTACAAATGAAATGGGACATTTCAAGGTCAATTCTATTAAGAAAATTAACTCCATTCTTGAATAATGATAATCTTATAAGACTTGGAGGTCGCCTAGAATTTTCTTCGCTCTCTTATGAGGAAAAACACCCTGTTATCCTTATAAGTTTTCCCATTGTATTGCTCATTGTTCAACATGCTCATCTCCGCACTTTACATGGTGGAGCTCAATTCAAGAAAATATCGAATTTTCTAAATCGAGTTCAACTTATGCTATGACTTAGGAAAATGCGGCAACAAATTATCGGCATGTTGCAATGTTTCAAATCGTCTGATACGGCTGGCAACGATCCAGGTAGCAGCAGTCCGATCTAAACCCAACGCAGACACAATTCAACATTTTCACTCATATCTGGGGAATGCGAGAAGATTTCTGAAATTTTCTTGGCATAAATTTAAAATATCGAAGTCTCAGGGAGGGAGGTAGGGGCGCATAAAGGCACTTTTGTAACTGGCTACACAAATAGTGTAGACCACATAGGTTCCCAGTTCCAACGTTTAATGGAAATATGAAATGTTTGTCATTTTCCATAGCCAAATTCAAACATCCCGAAAACTGGTACTCATAGGGCTAAAATTAATATAAAATAAAATGTGCATTTCGATATACGTTCTTTATGGTTTTTTCCACAAAAACCAAATTTTCACTAATTTTCACTATCATATTCGTAATCGACGCGTCAAAAAACATAAGTATACGTAGTTTAAAAAAAATCGAAGTTTCCCTTTTCGGAACTTTATCCGTTTGGCGAATCAAAAAATTTGATAACTAATATTGAATACAAATGTGAAGAATGGAAATGCTAAAAATACATTAATGAATGAAATGAGATCCTGTTTATTAAAATTTATTAAAAATTAAACAAATATTTTCTGCAAACCGAGGGACGAGGCGGAAAGAAAGCAAGTTAAAATAGATTAAGTGTGTAAATATTTAAATTTCATCATTTTGGACAAAAAACATCTTGTGAATACGTTACCTTGGTAGATATGACGTAGCCTGTTTACAAGTATCACGATTGCCTTTCTATTACTTCATCCATATCGTCCCAAAATTTGCTCGAATATAAAAAAATGCGTTCTTTTGTTGAAAAAAATTATACTTATATATGTCCCGCAAGCCTGATGCAGTTTAACAAGTATTTCTCATAAGAAAAAAACAAACTTTTTCGTACATTCTATTCCTTATGTCATATATTAAGTGAATCGAGTTGAACCCTAACATTTTTCTTCACAATTAGCCGTAGAACTCAATCGAGTAATTACTTTTTGAAAATACCTCATAAGCAAAAATTTTGCTTTTGCCAGTTTTCGGCGCTCATTATTATTACGTTTCGTGGTTTTTAATGCGAATTGTTTTTTGTATATGAAATACTACTCTCTACGCATGAATAGATGTTTATATATATTGTTTAAATAATTAATTATTATTTATAACAATATTCTCTCAGACTAATGCAAGTAGTTGCGGTTTTTTTCTGTAATTTTTTGCTCATGTCGACTCGTCAATTAGAGTGAGGTAATAATTAATTAAAGCGGACGCACATAATTTCTTGAACAATTTCGTATTGTTTGTAACTATCTTCCCTTAGTGTTATCTTGAAAGGTATGGTAATTCTAGGTAAATTTACGATTAAATTTACTACACTCAAAGTACCATTTTCCATGTTGAGAACAATGTAAAAAGCTCCACGCTAGTGGGTGCAGGGGAGGGGAGGGGGTAGTATATATTATAACCTTGTTTTTAATTATTTTATATTTAATGGTTAATTCAATAATGGCGTGACTAGTTTATTGGCCACCTCGTTCGAGTTTAAACTAGTGGCTCATTGACCAACTTCCTTATTCCAATACGTGATATATGTATTATATATATGTATTTGATATATACAATACAAATACAAATATTGTAAAATAAAGTGTATTCTATTGCCTGAAGGGCGCCAGATCGTTTATCTTGTCAGAACCCGGAAACGACCAAAATGGTCCTAAAGAAAATGACTTTAGTAATTCAATATCCATAATTATCTTTCACACCTCTCCCCGCTAGCTCAACACAGAGAGGGGCGAGGTTAGGAAATACCTGAGCAAGGATAGTAAATTAGGTGGAAATAATCTATTACCAGGATTTACGGGTAACAATCAGAATATTCCTCTTTATTTACGGCCATGGATGCCTCACATCAAAAATAGATCCCGTAAAAATAATAAGTAGAAAACAAATACACTTAATATTGATTCTAAGGTGAAATACTACCCATCGACTTAGTCTATATGATTTACGAATTGATAGTCAACGACCCTCCATTCTGGCGTTCCATGAGTGACATGAAAGGTCACCGCCATTTTGGATGATGGACATCAAACTGATTTAGGTGAACTGAATTTCACGGATGATCGATATTAAAATACATGATGTGACCCGAGAGTCAACGACCTTCCAACCTGGTGGTCCATGAATGACACGAGAGGTCATGTAAGGTCGCCACCAGGTTGGACGATCGAACGTATCAGATGCTCAACCCCGTCACTAGACGCATTGCGTGCTCACAAAGAATTTATTATCTTAAAATACCAGAGAACTTACTTTATTATTTCATCATTCCGACCGAGCCAATTTAGCATATCATCTTAACTCCAGGGTCTTCCAAAATGGCGGTGACTTTGATTGACCTCAGATGTCATGAATCCGCGCCATGTTGGAAGACTAGACCGAACCATGGTTATGTTTTACCCCCAACAATTGATACGACATTAATTATTTGATTATTATTCGATATCGTTTATGTGATCAAATACCTTGTCCCCACCACACTGAATTTCCGGCCACGCACTAATTATAGCACTTAAAGACGACAATGAGGGACATACCTTGTTATTTCTAGAGCTTCTGTTAACTTAGACTTCACGCCCAATTATTTTTATATTTTTGTTCAATGATTAGGCCTCATGCCCAGACAATAATCTCTCTCGTCCTTCAGAGTTTCAATATTCAATAGCGATTCGCATCAGCGACTTCACAAACAGACTTAAAAGGCGTCACGCCCAAGCAACAAGCTCGGTAAATTTTCCACAATTGATTCTCGGAGCTGAACAACGTAAGAGGTAATACTATCAATGGTCGAACCAAGATGCCAAGATGCGTAAAGGCGCATTTATATTAGAGTGTCCTACGGTGACTCGCCATTTTACTTATTGCGCTCGTTCGCCTAGTCTAGACTCCATGGCGAGTCACTTCACTGACCTGCGCCGCGGGCGCGACGCAAACACTAGTCCGGCGCACCTACTGTACATAGTGCGCGCTCAAAATTACCGGCTGCTAGTGTTGTGACAGTTCGGAACATATCAGCCGGTGGTAAGACTCCCAATTTACCACGTGTTAAGTGTGTGTCCTCCGCCCTTTCAATTGTGGTGAAATAGGGCACTAGTGTATAATATTGGTTCACGACTGCCTAGTCGTAGTTTTGCACACGATTGAAACCCGAAACACATCATTTTACTATAATGAATCATCGTGATAGCATTAAATCTATTATAGTGTAGCTCTCTTATCACATCTCCCTAAAATCTTCATGACTTATTTTTTTCTTCTTTAGAAATCATCAGTCTTGGCGCTCTGAAGGATCCTTTTCGTGCCGCGTCGTGGCGGCGCACATGTAAATCTTTTTCTCAATTCAAAGTTTTGCAAATGACCAAGCCTTTCAATTACTTCAGCCATATAAAATTCACTTAGTAAAAGCAAACTTGTTCTCAGTGCATGATTATTGCATTTTCTATACTTTGTTAATAATTTTAAATGTTATTACAACGTATACTCGTTTCTTCTGCTCGAAAGTTCAACTTTTTGTTTGCTAATGACACTGATTAGTTAGAAATCAATTTTTGTGGAAAATTCAAATATTTGATTTAAAAGTTGACTTTTTGGGTTAAAAATTTACCTCTTCTGGCAATGCAACATACTGTGACATGAAATCTCAAGAATTTAAAGCGTTTCATGTTGAATTTCATATGGTATCAACATTGGTGGTATTTAAAGGAAATTTTTTTCACTACTATCCCCCTATTTTTGTGAAAAATCACCCCATTCCCTCTCTTTTAAGAGAATTTCGGGCTCAAAAGTGTGACATTTCATTTTTTAAAATTATTCTTGATTTATTATTGTAATTTAAAAATACGAAAAAACGCAAAATAAACGTAAAATCCGCATTTAACCAACGGCTACGTCACTTTCGAGTGGGATTACACATTGACGTTAGGTTGGGTATCAGGTTCGCAACCCGGCCTAAAAACAGGAAAGTCTAGTCTGGGTTGAAAACTCCAACTAGCCCGAAAGTCTATTTTGTAAGTTATAAAAATTTCTAGGTCATCAGGAAAATTACAAACAATTTTATCTTCTACCCACTATATACAATGTAAGTTGACAAAAACGAAACGTGCTCATACTGTGTCGCTTGAAATCTATTCATTAACACTTTTAATATTTGTTAATTATATTTAGTGAATAAATTTTCAATAATCCTAAAAAGCTGTTTTACCTACGAACGTTTTTTTAAATACTTCGTACTGAGCTATTTTTCCATGAAAAAATGTAAAATTATGGGAATCGTAATCACTTTATAAAGATTTCTCTACTTTTTAAATATTTTTCCCATAATCAAAACATGTAAAATTAAAATAGTTCAGAAAAAATTTATATTTGGTTCATCATAAAAAAATCGATAAAAGATATCACATGAATTCATCATGTTAATTTGTGCAATAATGAAGCTTTGGAAGAGCTAAAATTGGAGGAATGAAGATCTGTTTCCTAGTACCATTGTTTCAACTATGAGCGTATGTCGATATGATTTTTCAGATACGTCGGGTAAGATAGTGACGAGCGGCTGTTTGTATACGACGTATATATTTTTTTGGGCGAGTGAGGCAGGAGGTCAGAAAGGGGGAGTCAGCGAATCAAAATTGTTTACGTGGAATACGAAAAGCCCAGTAGTATATACAATTATACATATATACGGAAACATTTCAATGAAAATTCCTCTTCTCGCTGAATCACTATCATCTACTGCCATTCACTCTCATCTACTCGATTAGTAAAAAATGAGGATCGCCGTGGGTACTCTATTCTTCGCTTTTGCCGTTTTTCTTCATTCTATTGGTAAATACATGATAATATAACATCTTTACTTCTCTTGATTCTCCCTCCTCTACATCACAAACCCTAACATTCTTCAAATCCCTCACTTCTCATACTTTCTACCTCCTCAATTTCTCGAATTCTCCTTTCTCTACTTCCCCTCCTCTCACATCCCACAATTACACTCGCTTCTGCTACTTCCCAACCCCTCACATCCCACACATCCCATCCCATTCCTTTTATAAATTCTCCATATTTTGCTCCCCCTAATTCCACTCACATACTTCTACTTCTCCTCCCTTCCATTACTTCTTTCTCAACCATACAATTTCCGTTTATAAGAATCATATACATCGAAATAAAGCATACAAATGAATTTGAAACAAATTTCTTCACCTGCGAAATTTGTTCTTCTGCCTTACATCGTTTTTTATTTCTACCTCAGTAGGTAATTGAACATATGCGAAAGCCGCTATGAATAAAAAAAGAATAAAATATATACCGGCATTCTATATAAATGCATTTCAATTCATCTTCCAAAAATTAAAGCATCGCAATGAAAAATGTCAAATGATATCATTATCTGCGAGGCACAATCTTGACACTAATAAGGTCGTTATTTCACATATGTGTGAGATAACGGCTACTTATGTGTATATTTGCACTCTGATGATTCAATGGAATATGCCTTAGATACAGTTGTTGATGAAATTATTCACTAAAGCATTAATCAGTTTTTTCTCTGCTTTGCGAAAATGCGGATGGTCTGTACTTTTGTTTTCTCTTTGGCGGTCATCGTTAATTCTACTGGTGAATATAATAATATAATATATTTGAAATTCTTATTATATTCAATATAATAAACGCATGAATACGGCTATTTGTCAGGCCTGTGGAGCGAGCCTAAAGTCCCCTTTTCCAGCTTATAGTTATATTATAGCCATTTGTATATTTACACTGCAAAAACTAGAGATTTCTTTTTAATGGTATTTTTTTTCGCGTTCCATTTTTGAAAAGGATAACTTCATGCTGTCATTTTTAGTGAAAAAGAAACGATTCTGGGTTCCCACCAGTGGTCTCATTTGAGTACCACTTGAGACTAATTTTTCTCAGTCTTATTCTTTTTACAGTCTATGACGTCAAAGCTTATGACGCCATAGACATACATTGCCATTACATACCTACGAACTTGAAAAGCGGCACTTAAGATCGGCTCCTACGACGCGCACTGGAAAGATACACATACATCAATTTTTTCTTGAAATAGTTGAATTTTCAGACAAAGAAGATGAATCTTCAAGAAAATAGTTTAATTTTTAAATAAAATTAATTACTTTTTAAAAATAATTTCGAAATTACTGATCAAATAGTTAAATTTCAAACCTGAAGAAACATTTTCTACAAAATAGTCGAATTTTTAAAAATTTCAAAAAATATAAAACAAGAAAGAAAAAATGATGAATTTCCTTAAAAATGGATTAAAAAATTGCAATCAAATTATTTACAATGATGTTAGTATAGAAGAGGATATTTGTATATGTATATATGTATTATTATATTATATATTATTATCTAATATATAAAATAAAGTGGCCTAAAACGCATGATGCTTATGCAAATCCATAGTTTTTTATCAATCGGCACCAAATTATGCACACATATTCTTTGGGCTCTCAGACAGGTCGTAAAAGTATAGGGGCGGGGGGCAAATGGAAGAAGACACAGCGGCACATGTAAACTCTTGAGAAATTCCTATATTCTTATACGGTAGCCTCAGACGAGCTAGGGGGGTGGGGGCAGACAGGGGAGTCAAATGCAAATGACCACGCGTAACAGCTAGTATATTGTATATTATATATTAATAATATCATCGTATATGTATATCAATACATGCATTTTTAATATATTTATATATAAAAAATACAAGTCAAAGAAGAGACAAAACTAAAATCAAGTCTAAACGTTATTTGCAAATGAGATTTTGTTTTTCAATACAGTTGCTTGACATAATAGTTTGTGACCCAAAATGTGACTAAAACTAAATGAAAGTGACTAAAGTATATTCATAATATGTCTAATGTTCTTTTGAATTCAAAAGAATTCCAGGAGAATTTTAACGAATTCATAATAAATCCCTATAATGAAACAATTCGTTAAGTTAAATTCAAACGCGGTGAGCCTTAATCATTTTGAACCTGAAAGTTTTGACGTTCAACTCTTTATAGAATGCTGAAATAATTGCAGTTAAATTATTTATTTGGCTTATTTGAAATGATTATTTGTTAAGTGCTGAGTGACAGTAAAAACTGAGTAAGAAAATATTTGCCACAGAATTGGATATATTAAAAACTGTTTCCTTTATGTAGGTTTTTGCGTAGCGGAAAATCGTTTCTTGTCATTAAGGAGTTCTTATAATTAAAAATTATTTCTCATAATTTTAATTGAATGATCAGAAAGATGCTTTCTGCAAAGAAACATTGAATTCATCTGAAGATATTAGACATAAATGTGCTAAACAAAAAGAAAATCTTCTATTTCTTCTTGCAGAATGCAGTTCACAGCCCGACGAGAAACCTAATAGCGAACGTAATGCTGGCCTTTCTTTCTCTTCTGCTGCTGCTCGACAAAAACATTTGCCTGACCCGATTTCTCCAGAGAAGGCTCCTTTTCGTGGCAGATCCAGATTTCCTGCTAGCAGGAGTCATAATAGCGAAGGTAATCCTGGTTCTTCTTCTGCCACACAACATTCACCTGACCAAACATCTCCTCTGGAGCCTCCACTTCGTGCCAGATCCATTTCTCCTCTGGCCAGGCTTCCTTCAGATCGAGTACTTGGATGTACAATAGAAGAACTTGGATATGTTCGGCTTATTCCTCGCACAAATCGAAACCAGCAATTCGAATTTCGAAGATACGTTATTCCTGCTGGTATGCCAATTAAATTTCGAGCAGAACCAAATAAATATGTGCCCGTGCCAACCCAAGAATATATTGTATTATCAACATCCAATGACAACATTTTTGCAATATTGGATTATAGTGGGATTCTTCGTGGAATTTATAGGAAAGATAAAAATAAGTCGCGAATAAAAATAAATATGATAAGCGGCGCAGTTGATAATTTGACTCCAGATGAAAAAAGAGATTGTCCAGTAGGCAAAAGTCAAGTAGTGTTCTCAAGTCGTTTTATTAAAGCTTCTGCAAATTACGATTCACTACGGTGCGAACGGAATTCCAATGTCGAACGTAATCCTAGTCGTTCTTCTGCTGCCAGAGAGTCTAGGTCTCCGGGAAGGCCTTTTCCTCATGAAGTGCTTGGATATGCACTTGCAAAACTTGGATATATTCGGCTTATTCCCCAGAAAAATCCGAACCGGGAATTCGAATTTCGAAGATATGTTATTCCTGCCGTTTTACCAATTAAATTGCGAGCAGGACCGAATATATATGTGCCCGTGCCAACCCGAGAACATATTGTTTTATCAACATCCAGAGGTGTCGTTTTTGCAATACTGGAGTATAGTGGGGTTCTTCTTGGAATATATAAGGCAGATGGATATAGTTCGAGAGTAAAAATAAACATGATAAGCGGTGCGGTTGACGATATGACCGTAACTGAAATGAGGGAATGTCCTGTAGGCAGTCATTTTCCAATATTTCCACGTTGGTTTAAAGAAGTTGCTTCCAATGAAGATACTCTACAGAATGTGTATCATTAATTCAATAGAACAAAGATAAACTAAAATATAATATTCTTTGTAATCCGTAGTGGGATCAAAATTAAATAGAAAGATTTGAATGCAAATCTATTATGGTTATCAAGGCTTATTTTGTTTTATCTTTTGCTAATCCCCACAAGGCCAATCAATTTTTTTTTCTTCAAATATTCAAAAGTCAGAGAGTTACATGATTTTGAGTTTTCAGGCGCGAGTTTTTTGGAAAAACCATATTGCCCTAACTGCCAACAGAAATTTCATTATTTTTCAGCTACAGCGTATAACTTTATATGGATATGAATTTAACATGTAGGACGCAATTTTTTGCATAATATTATAATATCAAATGAAATTATATTATCATTATCGAGGATTCGACTTCAAGGTAATATTTTGACAAAAAATTACTTGATTTTATCGACAACGTGTAGTGGATCATGAAAGGATGTTATTCGATATTATTTATTAATTTTATAAGGAAAAAACTGAAAAATTTTGAAAGCATAATTTACGAAAGATTACGAAAGACTCGATTCTTCTCTCCCTTGTGATGTACACATAATTTTTTTATTTATAATTCATTATTTGAATAATTTTTCATATCAATTGTTTATGAAATGAAAAATAGCATCATGATCACGCACATCTCACTCAAACTTTCAGTGCAAAATTAATTTAAATAACCAATAAAATAAATTTTATACACAGATGTAAAACTTGCAACCTAGCAGAATTTTTCATCCCCTGGTAGTGTGACGTAGTTCTTGATCGTTTTGGAAGCAATTTTAGAAAATTTGATAAGGTTTCAATGACTACAAAATATCCTAATCATATTTAGGTATGTCAATCGTTTTCCAAAGATTTTATATGATTTCTCGCGATTTCAGACATCTGAAAGATTTCTTATGCTGCAAAGTTATTGAGAAATTTGAAAAACTTCAATTAAATTTGAAAGAACTGTATCAAATCTTAAAGGATGATTTTATCATATTTTGAAGGATTTAAAAGCATTTGACAAGATTTCCTCGAATTTCAGATGATTCATTCTGTAAAAAAAAATATATACCCTGACAGAAAAAAGGACTCTTTTTTGAGAGCCATGTACTTTTAATCTTATTACATCTTGAGAACCTCAAGTAATTTTCTTAATGAATAGTGAATAGATTCCAATTTCATATTTGACTTCAGCACACTTCTATTTATATAAGTACACAGATGTTGTAAGCTACCTCTACAGTTCGATAATCAGATAATAATAATGTGAGTGACAAACTAGTTAGCAAAACGGAAAAAGTTTTAGTCGCGGGTCTATTAAAAAAGTTGAATTGTTTTTCAAATAAGGCAAACATTTCGAACGACCAATTTTGCTTGCTTCAAAATTTAAATTAAATATGTTTTTTATTACAGAAGTAATTTCAAATTTCACTTTTATCCAACATTTCCAACTTAAGAAAATTATCTAATTTAGGAGTTATGATTCCTTGTAGCCGGTGTACCATTAATTCCATTTAAAAATATCTGAACTAAAAATAATAGTTTTGCTAATCCGAAGTCAGATAAAAGTGTATGTACACCAAATTCTCAGTTTCAGTCTAGTTTCGGGGTTGCCTGCAAATAGCCTTGGCCACAGTTCCGGGGGATCCAAACGTCAATGGTCAGGCGCCGCCTAACCTGTTCCAATTGGAATGCAATATTGCACAATATACTCGACTGAGTCCTCGTGCACACCGACCCTTCCGAGGCGAAAGTCGGAACCGTCTCTTGCCCTGCCCCCTGAGAAACTGCGCGGACCATCAGTTCTTGGAAGGCCGAGACCGGGGGGAGAGAATTCGAGAGTTGGGTGTAACTGGTAATTACATTACAAAGATAGTGTATTATGGTTCCTGAGGCTCTTGCTTTCTGCGTTTCGAAAAAATGGAAAAATGAATTAATTTTACAAACTGTTCCTGAACTCCCCTGCATTTTAACAGAAAAATGCCCGAAAAAATGAAAAAGTAGCAAATCAAATTAACGAATGTTATGAGTAATATTTGTTGAGTCTTGTCTTTACTGTTGTGAGTCTAAAGTTGGGGCGGATATTTATATGGAACATACATTAATCATGTGCAAAGTGCTCCTCTGTTTCATGCAGAGCTTACTGTCAAGCCCAGAAGAACAGCTCAAAGCTGAAATGTAAGCTCAAAGCTGAAATGTATTCCGTAGAGAAAAAAAAATCCTAGAAAGCACCTCAGCAGGCTTGCTGAGATGTGAAGCCAAAATGGAGGCTGTCGAAATGGAGAATGCCGAGCTCAAAATGGAAATCGCAAAGCAGGCTCAACAGCTTAGAAAGGCTTACAAGAAGAAACAATCTGATACTTTTTGGCATGCACGATGAAGCCAAGGAAAGCACTACTTGCGCTGGGCGAAAAACTGCAAAATCTACTCTAAACCAAAATGGGTATAACTCTTAACCGGGAATCGATTAATGGAATTCCCTGCTTTGGCAAATTTAACTCTGGCAAAATGAGACCTGTTATCAATTATTCCTTCAGATTCTTACCGTTATTCAACAAAGTAAAGAGAGGGGCGGGTAGGTAAAAATAAACTTAGAATGCCTAGGCCAAGATTTCCATTAAATAAAATAAAGCATCGAATTTATTTAGAATAAAACATTGCGCGCTGTGCACGCACGAACCAAAATATACAATTTACGTAATCGCGAGTTCCCACAATCTTACCATTTCAGAATTCCGAAAACCCAATGACAAAAAAGAGAAAGAAGATGATTATACCGTCGAAACTACACTTATTCTTACAAAATCTGGAGGGTATGAGATTAGATACTATTCACCGAGTCTCAGCAAACAAACAAAATAGTAATCCGAAAACACTTGCGGCACTTATAAGAGGTGGCGAATCTCCATGGCCAGAACACGTGGCTATTATCTTCATATCCTCTGAATTTACTTAATGAACCAATGCGACCTTTAGGCTTTCCAACATACAGATGATAAGTCTATGGGAGGTAGAATCGAAAGCTTTCCGGTAATCAATCCAGGCCATCGATAGAAGTCGCTGATAGGATGCTGCGTCTTTACAGACACATCTATGGATGAGCAAGTTCTCCCGACATCCTGCTACGCCTTTCTTTGAGCCATGTTGTTCATACATCTCTCGCCACACAAGTCCAATTTTCCGAACAATCCTATTATTTAGGATAGCTGTGAAGATCTCATATTGTCTGTTCAGACAAGTTATTGACCTGTAATTCTTAGGGTCAGCTAAATTGCCCGTCTTCGGCAGGAGCACTGTGCGCCCTTCGACAAACCACTCCGCAATAGGCTCTTCCGACTTTAGATATGAGGTGAAAATTCGGGCTAGATGCTGGTGGATTGAAGGAAACTTTTTCCACCAAAAGGTGTTGATACCATCTGGTCCCGGAGCGGAATAGTTCTTCATGCCTCTTAATACGTTTTTCACCTCCTGGGCAGTGATAGGTGGGCATTCCGTCTCAGCTGTTATGAGGGCATTGCACAGCTCCTTGAAGCTATTTATGTTCTTCGAGCATTCTTCAAGTGGATGTTGAACTTCGTAGACTTCTCTCCAAAATACTTCGACCTCCTCTGGTTTGGGCGGATGGTCGACAGTAATTGGAGGCTCTTGGAAGAGTCGAGATGGGTCAGACAAAAAATGTTGATTTTCTCTGAACCACCTTTGGCTTGTTGATTGTATGATGATCGATCCGCAGTTCGCGCGCAAACTGTCGAACCTTGGCAGTGGAAGTCCTGCCAGATGTTATCTAGTCAATCACACACTGAATGCGGGACGCGTACTGTGTTGCCCAGCCTATCTTTGTGCTGAGTTAATGCATTCGTCTTTTGGCCTTATGATCAACCGTTTGCTTTATTCTACGGTTTGCATCTGCAAAAATTCTCGCTGCATTGTACACACTACAATTGATAATCCAGAGGTCGGATTCTTCGGAAAAATCTCCACGAAGCTCATCATCCAGTTCAGTCAGATCTTTGGGCTTGGGAGAAACCTGAATGTTGATGTTTCTCTGGGTCTGAGAGCATCGTTCTTCCTCTACTGTATACCTGTTCGAGGTTGGTCTCAGTGTCGCCTCTCTTTCTATGTTGCCGGCTTGTTCTGGCTGCGGTTGAGTAGGCGCTCCGCTTAGATAACCCCTTTTTCGGAGGTCCTCGGCACGGTTTCGCAGACGTTTTTGCGAAAAATCCGAGAGCTCTGGGTGTTTCTCGCACCACAGAGCATGCAGTAGCGCCATGTAACCTTTTCGTTCAGGGGCCATACTGGTACCATAGCACTCCAGCAGGTCGTCCCTGAGTCGAACCGTCCACCCAAAAGTAATGAGATTCTGCCGGTCAATCGCATTGACTCCGTCTTGAGTGGCTCCACCATTCTAGGGTAGTCGGCATTGTTGTCCGACCCATTGTCGGGAGCCCTGTGCGTTCGATTGTTTTGAACCGCACTTCCTACAACTATGTTTGGTGTTGTCATTGTTGTTCCCACGATCAGCTAGGGAAAAGCTTTCGTTCATCCTTGTAGAGCCTCGCGTGCAAGAATAAGGCTGATACAAGAAAATGTACGGAAACTTTCACATAAATGTAGAAAAACAGTCCTTGTCGAAGGAGCAAACTTTTGCTTTCCTCAAATCATCCGGGCTTGATTCAGGTACAGAGGGTTTAGTTTCGCATGCCAGGACAGTGTAATTTCAACCTTAGCATACCGTGAGCGCATTTTGTGTCAAGAAGTTTCCAGTGATGGGTGTAGAGCGTGTCATGGCCACGCTGAATACCTAGAACACATACTATCAGGGTGTCCGACCCACGCAGGAACGACGTATACCTATAGACATAATGCGGCTTTAAGAGTGCTTTATTACCATCTTTGTCGCTCTTATTGTGTCGGTCCGTGCCTGCCCTGCTGAACGCTCCAAGGGAGATAGAGTCAATTGTCCGAAACGAGAAGTGCCCAATTTTCTGGAACTACGATTTTCGGACAGCAGTCTCCGTTGCGCACTCGAGGCCTGACATTGTTCTCCAAGACTTCGAGAAACGAACTTTATTCGTGATCGAATTCTCGGCTCCGTCCGAATAGAACATCACTGCAAAGGAGAAAGGAAAAGAGGAGAGGTATCAAGACCTTAAAAGAGAGCTGCAACGACTGTACCTAAAATAGTCGGTGCAAGTAATTGTCCTTGTGATAGGTGCTCTCGGAGGTGCGGAACTATCACTGGTTCGTAACCTTGAAGCCATACCCGCGTGCCAAAAATATGCCAAGGCACTTGCGAGATGGATGCAGAAAGCTGTCATTCTTGGGCCGCTTCGTGTTCTCAAGACACACGAGGATTTCACCGGCCTGACGTTGTGATTTTGTCGTTCCCTGTGACCACCCATCTCACGGTTGTGAGACGTGGCCACAGGTGTGATTTACCGCGGTTTAACTCTTTCTTCAATTTATATACACATAATTTCTGAATTTTCTTGTTGAAATATTTAAAGGAATTTTCATTTCATTTTAGTAATTTGAAAGGACTACAGAATATTCTGAAAAAATTTGACATTTTGGGGCCTCTTGAGGTATTTCAAAGAATTTTGAAGAATTTGACTGTTTTGGAGAATTTTTGAAAGGTTTTTCAACAGATTCAAAAAATAAAATAAAACTCTACAAAATATATTTTAAAATTTGCCTCAGAGTATTTTAACAGATTTCAAAGTTAAAATAACCGTCAACTCTAAGAGACAAAAAAAGACGAAGAAAGAAACATGAAACTTGACCATCTGGAATAACCATGTGTACATCCTAAAACTGGTCAATAGCGCGCTTTCACAGAATAAGGTTCTATCACGTCTGGATAAAAAAAAAAATTATAAATTCTTAAAAATAAAATTTAAATCTCCCAGTAATGTGGTCTATTCTTGCGCGATTATTTTTGCAATTACTTTCCCGTATCACAAAGCGGAAGTCAAAAGTGCACATTATCAAATAATAGGAATCTTCCAAGACAAAAAGCGAAATAACTGGGGCAGCTTTGCGAGATGAGTATCTTAAGTACTATTAATAATAATAATAATAAATGAAATAATAATTTCGAAGATGAAAGAAACCTCATCCAAAAGAACTTTCGAGTGGTTAAAAATTCGAAAAATAAACTGATAACAATTCCCCTGAAGAGCTATTGCAAGATTCTTAATACATGGATTTTCTCTAAAAAAAACCCTATAGCTTTTCAATTAAATTATTTTAACTATTTTTCATTCTAATATTCCAA
>CAKNYM010047132.1:121825-135875 GCA_932195095.1 Andricus curvator | reverse complement strand
TATATATATATATATATATATATATATATATATATATGTATAGACTGTGCGTTGTCACCTCCGTGTAGTTGACCCTACGTTCTCGCCTCCGCTTTTTTCCGTGAAAATATTTGAAATTTATATGCATATATACGTTGAGGGGGGCCTTCTGATCAAGTTTCTCAAAAGAGGGGTAACAATTTTTCATTTTGGAATTTATATATATTTGTGATACTGGATGTACGAAGTAACCTCCTCTATATATAAGGAAGCGCGTTAGACGTTATACGTACTCACCTCAAGCGGTGTTGCCACGTCTGGGAGGTAGAATTCTTACCTGGCGTCCATGTCTCCCAGGTATCTATGTGATCTGACAATTGATTCATAATCAGAGAACTAAGCTCATTCGAAATATCATTAGTTTAGAAGAAATTATTTTTTAAACAGTTATTTATTATAATATGTCGCTTCAGAGATCTCTCGTAAATTCGTTTTTGGCGCTAATTATGATTTGCTTGCGGTTTTTTAAATTCAAATTTCTACTGATACATGAAATACTAATTTATACTGACAATTAGATGCCTAAATAAATTGTTCAAACAATTTACTATTGTTTTTAGCAATTTTCGCTTAGAATATAGTTCGAAAGTCGCGTTTTTTTTTAAATTGCACTTTTTGTTCAATTTTCAATGGGAGCGAGTTGATACATAATTTATGTTGACAAAAAAATTGTTTAACATATTTGTTATTATTGTTAAAGATATTCTCTTTCAATAATGCTAGAAACCGCGGTTTTTTCTAAAACTTGTAACTTTTTGTCCACTTATCACTTGCAATGAGTTAATATTCATTTTGGTTCAGAAAAAAATTGTTTAAACAAATTACTATTGTTATTAGCTATCTTCTCTTAGATAAATGCTAGAAAGTTGCGGTTTTCTCTAACATTTTTGACTTTTTTTCTAATTTCTGATTAAAGTAAAGTGATATTCAATCAAATTTAACAAAAATAATTGTTCGAACAATTTATTATTATTGCTAATGATATTATCTTTGCTTCATGGTAAAAAGTTGCTGTTTTTTCTGAAATTTTCAACTATTTGTCTATTTTTCACCTGGAATGACCTAATAATCATTTGAGTTGAGCAAAAATAATTGTACGAACTAATTATTGTTGTTTATAACTATCTTCATCTATATTATTGCCAGATAGTTGCGCTTTCCTTCTGAAATTTTTAACTTTTTGTCCACTTTAAACTTAGTGAGGTGGTAGAACTAGGTCATTTAATGACTTGTGAAAGTTTCGTTTTGCATTACAACAAGAAGTTTATTGTAAAACGTAATAGAAAAATTTGGAGTTGCAAATATTTTAATATTAGCTCCGGAAGGGGAAAAGGGGGTGATCCTTCCTCGGAGAAAATGCGTCTCGTCGGAGACAATATACAATTGAGGTGGTCAAAATTTGTTACCGGAAATTTGTTTCGATACACACACACTGAGAGACCTTTTGTTGGAATAAATGAAAAAAATGAATTAGAATTTGGTATAAAATCGTACCAAAATAGGGAAAACCGAGGTTTTATTACACTTATTCGTATTACAGTACCGAAGTTTAATATTATCATACGAGTATTTAAAACACGAAGACGACAAAGTAGTATTCTAAATACGAAATGTTATGAATCTCCATTTCAAGAATTAACACTATGAAAAAGTGATATTCTTTTTACTGAGTTTTCGAAAAATAATTTGAATAAGAAAAATAGTGAATATCATAATCTCGCAAACGGTCGGTCCAAATCAAATTCGGTTCAATTAGAAATTAGATTAATGCATGTAAATATTGTAAAATCCCATTATTATTATTTTTAAAGAATTACTTGAAACAAAAAATTCGCTGAACGAGAAAATTAATTATACCTTTATTTTATTTCTATTCTATACTCCAATCCCTGTACAGATTTCCAAAAATTGGAAAAAGAGCATTTAATGCGTTAATTTTCAAAATCACAAACTTCTTTTTTAAATATTCAACAATGTTTTATTACTACAATCTTTTAACTATCAGAAAATATATATTTTTTTAAATTAATATATAATATTGTACACATTATTTATATCTGACTCCTTAGTTCTGTCAAAAGATGCTTGGTAGTAGTGAAACAGGCGCTTTTATCACATGTATACCGAAAGGTTATGTTTCACAACATTTTAAATAAAAGTTAACTCTTTCTATTTTCAATTCATTCATTTACTATGGGATTCAAAACATGAGGAATTTTTTCTCTCGAAATTTATACACTAAGATAATAAGATTTAATTAAATGAGTGCAATTTATAAAATATTACATCTAAATACACTCAGGTTTATTATAATGAGTTACTGAGATATCAGATTGGATAATGTTATTCATACAAGAATATTATCAGTTCCTTTAAAAAAAATGTATTTTATAAAAAATCAATTCAATCATTGAAAGTGATAAAATGTTTAACCTATCTATTAACCAAATTTTTGAAGCAACAAATCACTCGTGAAACAGGGCCCAGATATTTTTCATACTGCCCTGAATTGTCAAGCGACGCAGCTTTGCCGAGATTTTTGCCAAATATTCCATAATATAAGTTAGCCGTGGGGTTTAGTTGTTAGGAATAAAATGCGTTAGTGCTTCGGGTACGTTAGGTTCGAATCTCGCCGCAGCGATTCCGATTTTTCATAGCGATTAAGCGTGCGATTATGTATGTAGTGAATAAATTAAGTATATAATAATACAAATTATAATTGTACGCGTGTTTCCGTATATAATTGTATTTAGTTTGTGTATTTAGTTCCTCCTTCTGAAGGTTGAATCTTTTGGTGGAGGGAGTTATATTTTTCATATAGTCGTTTGAGATTCTCGTATGCTTTGTATGGCAACTTCAAAAGATGTTTTCACTCTTTCGAATAAATTGTATTACTATCGTTTTAATTTCGCTTGCCAACTTTGATATAGTGAATTTTAAATTCTCGCAAGTTTTATAAGAGTTAATGCAACATTCTTTCCATTTGTTCAAACAAAAATATTAATTCTGCCGGCTAAAAACCACTATATTAATTTTTGATACGCAAACCCTGTTTTCCCTATTTTGGAACGATATTATACTAAATTCTCATTCATTTTTATGATTTATTCTAACAAAAAATCTCTCAGTGCAAAAAATACATTTTTTTGGTTAAAAAAAAATGATATTCAGAGGTGTCGCAAGCCCTTGAAGTTCAGTACGTATTTCCCATCAGGATAAGAGACAATTTTGTACATTTTATTTAGAATCGTCAATATTAGCTGAATGGAGTTGAAACTCAATACTTCTCTTCACAAATAGCCATAGAATACAAGTCAAATATATTCATTATCAAATATCACCCACCTAAGTCTGTTTTATAGGGTCCCAAAAAAACCCATACGTGAAAAAATGGGTTTTGCGAGTTTTTAGCGCTAATCATGATTTTTTGGGGTTTTTAAACAATCCTAGACAATTCTAGTTTGTTTTTAATTTTTCATTTTGTGTTCAATTTTCAATTAAATTTTTCAAATAATTTTTAATTTTTTATAACTATCTTCACTCAGATAAGTGCTAAGAGTAATGCTAGAAAGTTTTTTTTTGTAATCTTGATTTTGCTTTGACTTCTCAGTGATGAACAAATAATAAGTGAACCTCAACAAAAATAATTTTTGAAATGATATTTTACTTTTTTAAGTGAATTATTTTTGCACTTTTCGCAATGTTTGAAAAAATTATTCACAAAAAAGCTATCTTACACAAGAGACACAAACAAGGAATGAAATAGAGTAGGTGGGAGGACTAGGTCTGCATATGACTTGTAACAATTTTGTGTTCAATTATAACCAAAAGTTCATTGCAGAGCGTAGGAGAAAAATTTGTAATTGAACATATTTTGATATCAGCCCCCCCCCCCAGCAAAATATACTCACGAAAAAAAAATATTGTTCAAAATATGTTTTTCTCTCATGTTTATATAGTATTCGTTCATAACTAACAAGGCAAAGCAAAGTCAACCATTTCAGAAAAAACCGGAACTTTCTAACACTTATCTGAGAATAGATAGTTTTTAAAAATAGTAAATTGTTTAAACAACTATTTTCATTAACTTGCATTGATTATCGCATCACTAAGTGAAGGGTGCCAAAAAGTTAAAAATTTCAGGAAAAAAGCGAAACTATCTGACATTAATATATATGATATTAATATAGTTTTCAAACTAGAATGAAAAGATCTATCAGAGTAGAAAAGAACATGTAAAATTTCTATGTTGTTTTAGATACTGCACATATCGATTTTTTCCTCTCGATAAATTCTTGATAAAGGGCATCACAGGTTTTGAAAGTTCAAATACTCCCATCTTTAGAATGAAATTTTCTTTAAATTTGTGAAATACGTGTCGTCTTAAATACTTAAAAAAAAACATATTTCTTGCAAAAATGATTCTATGCCTTGAGCATGCACAGCCTGCCCGTCTGGAAATTAATTCAATCAACTAAAATAATGATACAATATTAAATACATATTGAAAATGGTAATTTAGTTACACTATCAAATCATTTAAAATTGCAAAATTTGCTGAGTTGTTTGGTTTCAATGTTAAATACAAATATTTTCTACTTTTTTCCAATTTAAATGGTGCAATTTAAAAAACTGCAAGCATAGCGATCTTCTTTTGCATTATATTTAAAAATTTACAACGTAGTAATATTTAAACTTTTAGTTGAAGATTTTCACGAATGAATCATTTCAAATATATTTGATTGGAAGATTCAAAGAATGAATAATGATTCTGAATGAAGTGTTGAAAGCTAAACGATTTATATTTAAAAAGTTAGAAATTATATTTAAAAAGTTAGAAATTATATGTTACTTAGAATCAAAACAGATGAAAATTGTTTGATATGAAATCGAGACCTTGGTAATTGAATAAATTGTTTGAATTCTGACTGGTTAAAATTTTAGAGTTTCCAATTCTCATGTTGAACGCTGAATTTTCCATCTTTCTCTTTCAACAGTATTAATTTTGCAATTGAAATTGAATTGTTGAAATTCAGAGAAGTATAGTTGACAATTTGCAGAATATTAATTTTGAGACGATTTTAATGTACTTGAAACAATTTAAAATTTAAAGGTGAAGAGTATAAAAACGTTATAATATCGCAATTCTAAGTAATTGAAAATTGGATCAGTTCTAAATGATTTGAGATTTGCTCAATTTTCAACGCTCCGTATTAGAAATGTTTTTATTTTTATTGTTGCGTGCTCAAAATTACTTTATTTCTTATATTTTTGTAGAATAATTCAATTGTAAAAGTCTATATAATTGAAAATTTTTTCAGCTTGTACTAACAATTTAAAATTCTGAAATTTCAGAAGCTTTGACTTTGAACAATTCAATTCAGTTTTTCAGTTTCTAATTGCAGGATTATAATCACTTTTAATTTTGAATTGTTGAAATTCCAAAGTTTGAAATTTTAAATTATTAAAATTTGAACGCTTCGAATGATAAATAACACAAATCGAATTTAGTTGAATTTTATATGATCTAATTTTCAAAATGTTAATCTGAAATTATTCAGTTTTGAACAGTTTTGAATTGTCCCGTTCTCGAAATTTCAATCTGAAATCTTTCGATTTCGAGATTCTTCAATTAGAAATAAAATTTTTTAATTATGAATGCTTTGAAGTAGTACTGATACAACAAAAACTCCTTTCTAATGAAACTGTCCAATTTTAAAAAGCTTCTTTCAAAATTTTCCTACTTCGACAGCATCTGATGAAAATTTTTCCGAATGCTTTTAATTAGGAATTATCAATTACTTTTTCGCAAAATTTTTAATATCTTGATATTTGAAGAAATTTAATAACATATTTTCAAATTTCTTCAATGTTATGAAATAAAAATCCAGGCATTTAGAGCTAGTTCATAAAAAATGCACGTTCCCTTTTGAAATATTTTTGAACCTTTTCGTTGATTGCCTAAAATAACATGTCCAACGTCTTCAGTATATAAATATAAAAATAGTCCCAACGGCTAATATAACACAAATTTATTCATAATACTTTAAATTCACCTATTCTTTATTTCCATCTTAGGCTTTCGGTTATAAGACATTTACGATTTTCTTTCCGACAACAGATTTTTCAAAATTGCACTATTTTAATTTGTAATACTTATTGGCTAAACATTTTGAAGAGAACATTCGAAATTAAATATTTTCAAATTAGAATATTAAAAAATGGGCAAATCTACATTTCAATCGTATACTGACTACTGTTGCAAATTTGTATAGTTTCCAAACAGAAGCTTCAATAATTCTTGATATATTTGAACTTGAATATCGCTTGAAAATTGAATATATTATGTTGAAAGAGTGCTAAAATCATCAATTTGAGAGAAATGTAATTTTCTTTATTACTAAATATATATCATCCATTATTCAGTTTTATAGTATACGCTGAAACAAATAGAAATTAGAAGGATGATCTACAAATATTAGGGGGTTAAACCTAGATATTAAAATTTAAAAATTAAATTAAATTTTTAATTTTAATTTTTTTTTTCTAAACTAAATTAAATTAAATTAATTAATTTTAAATTAAATGAATTGAATTAAAAAAAATTTTAAATCCAAAGATTGAAACAGAATATACTGTTGGAACTCGATTTGAACAAAACAATAGGTACCCAATAGGGCTGTTGTTTTTCCTTTTGGAAGGTGCAATATTTCAGTTGCAGTTTATGGCGAGGGGGAAGGGTTCCGGCATGAAGGCGACATTGCCACCCCAGGTAGTGCACCTGTCTCTTCAAGTGTCCAATTTTCTGTGACACGATGGTGATTTCAAACCATCTTCAGTCTTACAGGGATTTGTGAGATTCGTCATAAATCCGAACCTATTCATTTCTATTTACTACTTTTTACGGTAAGCTCGGTAAATAATAAAATTCTTCTCCAATTTCCCAGTAGAGTGGGTCCAAAATAAATACTTTTGGAATTTGATATCGCTACAATGCGTAAAATTAGCGTATTAGGGTTCTAAAGAAGTATAATTAATTTGAAATCGATCCACGTGCAGATTGGTTACCCGTGCGCGAAAAAAAGGTTGAAAAATTTTCTTATTTGCAGAGTTTTAGACTTTTCTTGAGGTTTAATTTTCTTTGCATACCTAAATTTCAGAAAAATCTTCTTAATTTTTTGGAGATTCAAATCAATCATTTTTCTGAAAAATAATTCCCATTTACTTTTTAAAATCTTGATTTTGGTATTTAATGAAATAATCTTTACAACTTGTGGATTAAACATATTTCTGAGCACGTGTGAGGTTTTTAAATGTAAATTCACAATACCCACTAGTCGAAATTAGAATAAAAGTAATTTTTTATTTTATTTTTTTTATTCCTGGGCCTTGTCGATTTTTTTCTGGAGTATTTCTATGCTTAGAAATTCCTGACATGCTCAAGAAAATTATAAAATCACAAGTGAAGACGATAATTCTATTAAATGAGGAATTCCAAATTTATAAAAACCACTGTAATTGTAATTTCGACTCCTGAGTCTAGCGCATTTTTTTCTCGTGTATTACTAATTTTAAGAACTCCAAACATAGAAAAAAATTCTGAAATTACAGGTGAAAAAAATGTATCATGTCAAATACCAAATTCAAAAATTTAAAAAATGACTGTAAATCTCATTTCGATTCCTAGATCTTGTCGATTTCTTTCTAGTGCATTTCTATATTTAAAAAGTCCACACATGCTCGAAAAAAATCTTTAAACCACATGTTCTAAAGATAATTTCACTAAATACCAAACACAAAATTTTAAACATTGGCTGTTTTACCAATTTTGACTCCTGAGGCTTCAGGCCAGTGGAATTAGACATAAAAATTAAGTCAATTTACAAATATCCGAAGTTCTTCAAACAAATTGTACAGTTGTCTTTTTATATGTTGAACGTGGTCGGGTCGCCATTTTGTTTCAAACAATTAATTTGCAAAGTTTTCCCCCCATTGCTCAACGAAAATTCAAAACATTTTGCAAACTTGAGTAACTATAAGCTCAGTCTCTATCCTGTATTGAATTTGCAAAACGTTCTTGATGCGGCAACATTATTAATTATAAACAAATTAACATTTTGTTAATCACTCCTGAGCGAAAATACCAAAGGTTTTGCACAAAGTTGTTTCTTCTTTTTTCCATTGAAAGGAAACTATTGTATGATTTGCAAAACTAAATACATAACGCAAAATATCGTTTTTAAAATAATTGTTACATTTTTTGCAATTCGACTACTAAAATTTCAGCGGAAATTGCGAAGATTTCGTTTTTGGGTAGAAAAAGTTAGGAATGTCGAGATATAAAAATTATCAAATTTAAAAAACGTTGTATGGCCGGCAATAATATTAGAGCTGCAATTGAACAAATTAGTTACTTTTGTAAACTAGCGAAAAATTTCAAACATTTTGCAAATCGCACTAAGTGATAAATAACTTATTACCAACGTCACATTATATTTGGAAACTATTTACAACTTGGCGACATTACTAATTTTAAACAAATTATTATTTTGTTTATCACTCCCAAGCGAAAATACCGAAGGTTTTGCAAAATGTTGTTTCTGCTTCTTTCTATTGAGAAGAGACTATTATATGACTTAGAAAACTGTATGCATAACTCAAATCATCGTTTTTTAAATTGATGTTGCATTTTTTGCAATTCGACTCATTAAATTCCTGCAAGAATAGCAAATGTGGCGTTTTTGGGTAGCAAATGTTGGAAATGTCAAAATCTTAAAAATATTAAATTTGCAAAACGTTGCACGACCCGTGTGGGAAAATTTCGTGGCAGTCTTGAATCATGATGAAGCCAGTACAGTTTTTCTCAAGCCTGTCTATTCACGCAAAACTAGCCTGACGCTACACTGGCGCTGTCTAGTTTTGCTACGTGTTTGATGCAAACCTTTCTGCTGTCTAGTCCCAGTCTTGGCGCTATCTAGGAGTTCGTTACGAATTTGAATATATGAAGATTGTTCAGATTTCAGCTAGTTTCTAGATAGAATCACGGTTTGGACTTGAGCAAAAATTACACAGGTGAATTCAGAAAATAATCATTTTTGAATAAATGATTGAGGAAATCACAATACGCAATTGCACAGATGCTCCAGCAATTATTAATTATACACTTTTACATATTTAAGATAGTAAGCAATAATCGTTGAAGGTGATCGAAATCTTAATACAAGAACTCTATTCTTAAGAACGATTTTCTTCAAGAATGTTCAAGAACATTTCCTTTCAATTAAATTATAGGTATAGTAGAGTTTTAATGAATTTTTATTGAATTTATAATAATTATAATATGTATAATGCTATGTATAATATTGACGATATTCCAAAAAATCAAATATTATTATAAATGACTCATTTAATTTATCCTAATTATTTATTTATTGCGTAAATGATAATTGAGCCTAACGTATTGATTATTTGAAATAATAAACAATCATTATTTCATAGTCTAATAGCAAGTCAAATCATACAAACGTTATTATTTTCAATGATTTATTCACACATCAAGCACTTTGAATGTTTAAAAATTGTACGTGTTTTATTGAAATAAATATTGGGATGTAATGAATGGAATTGCATATCCGACAAAATGAAAGAAAATTTAGCTTTTAGGTGGCCGAGGTATTAAGGCGACGGGACATAGTTACAACAATATAATAGGAAGTTACATCAGAATTTCGACACCCGGCGTATGTACAAGATATTTGCGGAAACTCATTTTTTTTTGTACAAAAACTTTTTTTATATTTTTAATCAACTGAAAAATTTATATATTGAACCTTTATCGTATGAAAAATAATAGTATTATTTAATTGTTTATTATTTTTTTATCAAAATAGCCGATCTGTCTAGAAACTAGTCGATCCGAGCGTAACATCCCAGTCTAGTCACTGGACAGTCAGCCTGTGGCGCGCCAGTGTGAACTCAAGGCGGACTTGACAGAAACAGTACAGCGCCACGAAATTTTTCTACACGGGGACCGACAACAATATTAATATTGCAATTAAAAAAATTAGGTACTTTTTCAAACCAGCGAAAAAATACAAACATTTCAGGTCCCGGAAGTTGGTATTACAACATTGTCATATCCATATGGGCGCTATGTTATAATTGAGTGCTTATTTTGTGCTCATTTATGCTGCAGAAAAAAATTTTGTGCCCGGTAATTTTGGTGAAAAATATGTAGTAATGCTAGCTTCACCTGAAGCCACAACTTCGGTATGCGAAACTCGGAAACTATAAGTGATATCAAATTCATTTTGCGCAGGAATTCAGTGCTAATTAAGTGCTCTGGATTCGTGCTATGCACAAAATCCGGGAACTTTTTTTTAACAAAAACGTGTAGCAATACTGGATTCAGATGACTCTTGTATGTGACAATCGGCAACTATAAGTGGAATCACATTGTACTTGGCGCAGGAATTCAGTGCTTATTTAGTGCTCATATATGCCGCAAAAACTAAATTTTGTGCCTGGTAATTTTAGTTAAAAACCTGTAGTAATGCTAACTATTAGTGATATAATATTTCGGTCATTTGAATGTTGAAAACTTGAAGTACGTACCTATAGTTGCCTTGAAATAATAATAAACGTGATATAATTTCCATATAAGTTTTAGATATCACGCAGTCCTTTGAAAACATAGAATCGCACATGAGGATTATTCAATCGGACGGTTTCATAATCCATTATCATGAAAGAAATCTAAAAAAGAGAGAACTCATGGAGAACTCATGGAGTGAAAAGATTTTTTTTATCAATAATTTATTGGACATTCCAGTATTTTTTCTTTAGAATACGTATCTGAAGGCGAAAATGTTCTATCTTCTCGCGTTTTTCATAAAAACAGGTTTAAAAAGCGAAAATGACCTGATGTTTACGCAACATGGTTTTTTGTTTTTTATGTGACACTGGACATTGAATTTTGAACATCTCCGAAAATATTGCTACTACGAAATAAATAAAGTAAAATTTCCGAATCAGTGCCAAAAAATACATAAATAAATGCCATAAAAGTCAAATAAATAAGAATTTTATATGTTTTTGTGACGTACTGTAATACAATGTAAATTATTAATAATAAAATTATTTTTAAAAATCTGCACGCTGCATGGGTGCGCTTCTTTTAGGTCTCGCGCTTTGCGCTCAGTCTTTGTTCTTCCGCTGCGTTTGTGCATAAACCGTTTACAATTACAGATCGAACCTTTAAGATCTGTAATTTGGTGATTGCGCCCGGGACTTCTGTTTTGCGTGAAAGTGTTTGCCGTTAAGAATTTCACTGTACCTAGCTTGTGTCGTTTTTTCATAAATTCAAATTTGTGGTTTTTAATGTAATTTGTTGCCATTAAAACGCAAATTACGAGCCTCATCAAAAACTGATTAGAGAAAATTTCTAGATTTTATTTAGGCAAAAAATTTAGCATTCAGCATTTAATTCGATCTTGCGTCATTATTCCAAAAATTAAAATCTTTCTTTTCAATGTTATTTTTCACAATGAAAATAAAAGCAAGTGGTCTTTTATTGTTCAAGCAATATGTACTTGTTCAAACGACGTATTATGTTATAAACGCGAATTATTGTCATTCCTGAATGCTTTGGCCTAATTAATAATTGTGAACATCCACCTCCGAACATACTTGTTATATTTATTTATTCTTATTTATAAATGTACAGAAATGGGTATTCACATTGTATTAGTTAGTTCGTATCATCAAGTAAATGCTATTACTTTGCGATAAAAAAAGATAATAATTCTTCGAACCAGTAAAAATTGTTTGAGCAATTGGCTGTAGGTTAAAAAATCCATGAAGTAAGCGAAAGTAATGAAACTTATTAAAGTTAAATTAATAATTTTAATCATGTTCCGATCACCATACACTGATAGAAATTTCTATAGCGATTTTACTATAAATTTAATGGAAGCAATATGCATATATGTGTAGTAAATTTAATATATCATCATCTTAATATACATGTATAGTAAAACAAAGTGCGTGAAAGTTAAAAGTTCTTTGATGCACACAAATCTTGTCAAATATTTAATACTAAATTAATAACCTACAATTCATCAACTAAATTCATATTTATATTCAAAGTGCAACGTACGCGTGGGATTTTCTTCAAAATTCACTGTAAATGTTAGAATTTTAACGAAAAAACCGCTGCTTTTAGGTTAGGTCTCTTATTTATTCGTTTATTGAACTTTTCCACCTGAAACCCAGTATATTTCATGTTTAACTAGAAAAAAGCATTATGCTTTATTATTTAGAATTGAAAATTACTGCCAAATTAATTTTAATTTGTGTAGAGTGAAATTACCTAAATTTTTAAGAGTTGAAAAGTATACATGTATATCAAATTTACTATGCAGCCTCTCAATTACTATTTCATAGACCGAGTTTTTAGATTTACTATACAAATGAATAGTAAATGTATATTAAAATTGCAAACATTGTTAACAGTGTACACAAATGATTTAAAAGAATATTCACTTTAAAAAAATGTTCACGCAATTCATGAATTGTATATTGTTACTCGTTTTTTTCAAAGGTTTCCTTTTTTTCTACGCCGGCAGTTATTTTATTGCTTTCGAAAACTTTTTCAGAGAAACTAGAAACCTTCAAAAAACCTCAAAAATTATATATAATGCAATGTATTCGTGCCACATTAATAATCCAATAAAAAACAGTAAATCTATTACAAACTGTATAGCACCCTTCAATAGTAAGAGAAAATCCTCGTGCAAAACATTGAGAATTTAATCTGGGGAATAAATAAAAAAATATCAGCTTGTTTATCATTATCAATGTTTCAGGGTAGTAAACAGTTTGCAAATCTAATATGATGTTAGTACTAAGTTAATTATCACTCAGTACGATTAGCGCAACGTTTTGCAAATTTAATATTTGTTAGATTTCGACTCGGAAGTGATAAACAAAATAATAATTCGTTTATAATTAATCACGTTTCCAATTGGAAACAGTTTGCAAATGTAATATGATGTTGGTAATAAGTTGTTTATCACTTAATACGATTTGTAAAATGTTTGTAATTTTTCGCTAGTTTATAAAAGTAACTGATTTGCTTAATTGCAATTTTATTATTATTTCCGGCTAGTGATTCACATCAACAGGAGAAACTCAACTGTTTCACTCGACGTCGTTCGTTATCAGCCCCTTTTTTCGAACGATCATCTCGTGTATTCATTTGTTAAATTTATAATCCTATCGTCTCATTTTTCGAAAGATATCGAACGAGGTCCTTGAAAATAATCGAGAAACGTCACTTGTGACAGCCTTTCAGTGACAGAGCTCTGCTGCCAAAGATTATTTGGATTTAACGTTTAATTTAACGTTAAATCTGTTCATCTTAAATTTTTAATTTAACGATTAAACACAATCTGGAGAAGGATGGCAGAAGATACAAGCTATGTAGGGAAAAGAAAATCTACGGGGTGGATACATAATTTTAAATAAGCAACAATACTGAAAAATAATAAAATACTAATAATAATGTATTCTTAGTAAAATCTAAAATAATAAACTTATATAAACAATAAGAATTATCATTCGAAATTCATTTGAGATATATTTTTGAATATATTATATAATTCAATCTTCTGAGTAATGAACTGATGATTGATGAAGATTCATCTGAATCGGAATCAGTGACAAAAAGAAGGAGAAAGGAAGTATTTTTGAATGCGGATACACGGATAAAAAGAAATTCGCGAAATGTAAGGCTTGCTCTGGACAAAAGTTGGAAATTATAATGAAAATAATGGATGGGAATACAACTGGAACTACCTGATATTTAAAAAAATTCCATGCTGAGGAATACAAGAGAGCCTTTTCTAACAGTGCAGGCCAGCAGCCAAAAGAAGTATTATTGATAAGCATTTAAACATAATATAATTAAAATTTTACATTCTATCACTTTTAGCAAGAAATTCAATAATTT
>CAKNYM010047132.1:57149-111825 GCA_932195095.1 Andricus curvator | reverse complement strand
TATATTGTAATCAAGCTTTCCAAATACATCGTGTTCTCTTCGGTCAATCACGTCCTGGCCGGGGTTGGCCCAGGATTGAAAAACTTGGTTATATTAAATCTGGCTGCCACTTACCTTAGGCTGCGACTCAATTACCGGATTCTACCGAGTTCATGAGTCGCATCCTTTGGACTCACGAACCACCCAAGAAGCTCGTTGTATTTGTTTTCAGGCGTCAGATAGGATAACCTATCCGAGCCCCGTCGGTTCCGGTCCCGTCGCAACCATTGGGCTAATCGGCTAGCTATCCGCCATGCACGAGAAGAGGGGTGAGATCGATAGAATGAGAGAGAGTAATATTTAAGAAAGCGACGCTTGTTCAATTTACCAAGACTCTGATTTAAAAGCTCACAATATAAAAAAACATTTAATAAATCAAATAGGAACACTGCATAGTCCAGAGTGACCCGCCACAACAAAATAGCCGCCCGAGACGCCCGCGCTTATACCACGTCACTTAACGTGCATTGCGCGTGTCTACACCGCGGTTTCTTTAAGGAACGCCCGCCTCAACTAACTATAGTCGGGCTTTGAGCCGGGCGCACCCTACTCCCGGGTGTCGTGGGAGACTCGGTCGACACTGATACACTTTTCTTCTATTGAACACGTGGTCCCGAAAGTCACACCGCGTGGAGGCCGAGAAGTGAAAACCGAAATACCGAGGAACTACGGAAGGGGCCACTCACCTGGCAACCACTTGGCGTATTCTTTCTTCTTATAATTCATTTTCGGTGTTTTCGGATGCCGTTGTCTACCAAATAAATCCCAAAAAAAATAATCCTTGGGGTCCCGGTTAGGCCGGACGTACCGCCGCCAAGTCAGGAGAAACAAGTGACAGGTCCCGAGCTCTTCTCCGCTTCCTTCCTTCTCGACTCTTCGTGTCGCGCCGGTCGATTGGTCGGTTAAGGTGAAGGTGGTTGGTCTGTCGATATCGTCCAATGGGTGCCATCGTACTTCTGCTGTGCGCTGCCCATTGGTCCTCGCGTGCTGACTCGAACATGGTCGTTTACTGAATCTTAGCAGCATGGGGTCGTCCATCTATGCCGTGGTGCAGGGCTGGTCGACTCGGTTACGTGCTGCCTTCGACACTGCTAGTGAAGCTTAACGGTGTGGGGTTGCAGGGGTGGTTCGTTCTGACTCGGTGATCGCCTCAGTACCGCTACTCGCCGCCAGTCGTGGCGCTGAGATATGAAGTCGACGTGGAAACATGGCTGCTAGTTGTGGCACCTCCCCACTTCGATGGTGAAACATGACCGTCTGGTAGTGTCGCCATGTCTTGGAGTCGGCGATGGAAAATGGCGACTCCTTGCGTCAACTCCCCACCTCGTCGGTGAAACACGGCCGTCCGGTAGTGACGTCGTGTCGTGCGCGGGACCGGTGCACCGTGTTGGTTACGTTCCGTCCTCCCGTCCTGCTTCCTTGCTGCTGGCTGTCTGCGCTGTCTGCTCGGTGTTTACGAGCTGTCAGTTTGATATACCGTTTCAATTGCGCAAATTCTTTAGGACTACAATATTATAAAATTGTGGTTACTCTGGCGCTTCGACGTAGATCCCAAAATACAAATACCTACTGTGTTGGCATATCATGCACTTATTTTTCCTGAATGGACGGTAAGAGTGTTCTTATTAATTTTATTCTGGCCGGCCGTTCCTCGGATTCCGAGGTTAGGTACGGCTTCGGCGAGACCCCGGAAATTTGTTTTCACAACTTTCTAAGTTTTCTTGAAAACTTCTTTAACAGCTAACCCCGGGAACATGTTACGTGGAGGAATAAACAACTCAATAAAAAAACAAAAAACAACAAAAAAAATTATAGCTGGTCTACTTTGGGTCCTCTCCTTGCTTATGTCCGCCCGTACGGTTACTCATCTTAATTCCGGGTATCCGTAAATAAAAGAAGGCGAGTAGCAAAATATCCTATTTATTAAGAAACAAAATGAGAGGAGAAGATTACAAAAATGAAATGACTTCACTATCGATCGACTCAAAAAAAATATATACCAAGAGCGACAGTCCACTGAGGACGAAAGAAATCTCCCAAACACCAAAAAAAAACGGAGGTCCCCAAAACAACAGGGAAACAAAAGAAAGAATAATGAAAATCAAGTCGACGACCTCAAAAAAAAATTGTTAATCCCTCTGTCTGCTTCTTATGGGAAGTGACCTGGGGTCGGGCACTCATCCCAGCGGTGTCCCCGCCTTCCGCACTTCCTGCATGTGCCTCCTCTCAGCGCGCCCCGATTTTAAGATCGTCGGCCGGCCCCGCCGGACGGATGACAATGCGCTTCCAAGATGAAAGGGCGAGTAGGGGACGTTCCCATGTCCCTAGTTGTCTTGGTTGTCCGTGGGCGGCTATGCCAGAACCCTTCCAGCTTCCGCCGCTCCTTCTCTTCCACCCGGTGCCGCTCGGCCTCCGCGCGAGCCTTGGCCTTGACCTCCTCCAGGCGTTTCCTCTCGGCCAGCTCCCTGCTTTTGCGGTCTGCTTCCTCACGGTCGCGCCGTGCCTCGGCGATTCCGGCGGCAACCACTTCCCGGCTCGCTTGTTTGCGGCGCTTCCACTCGCGAACGTGCTTGGGTGGTCGAAGTCGCTTTCTGACGGTTGAGGAATCGTCGCTAGTAACCTCCTTGACCGGTGGTCTTGCTGGGCTGTCTCGACTGGAGGTCGAGTCACGTCGGCTTGGTCAGGCTTCGGCGTAGGGCACATAGGACGGGTCTTCCGTCCTGCCGGCTGGTTCCCACCGCGTCGGAGTTTCCTTTAGGACCGGGTTCTCCCGGCAAACCGTCTCTCTGATTGACCTTCCCCCTCCGTTGGCCTAGACCGCGTGGATGCCACCTTCCTTTGGGCCTCACCCTCCGCTGCCGATGGACCCGGTAGGGCGATGGTCTCTCTCCTGACAATTGGGTTGGGGTTGCCTCGACCAGTTAACTGCCGGGGTCCTTGTGGGTTGGCCTATCCCAGGGACCGTGGTGTCGGGATGTCCCAGGCCTCCTGGCGCATTATCCCGATCACACCTTGGATTTCTTGGCAGATTTGCCGGTGTTGGAGACGGTGATACTCCGCTGCGGCTGTGGGGAGAAGGGGAATTCGAGGTCGTGTGAGGTGTCCATTACCTTATCTACTTCTAAATACCCCTTACAGGGCCCCAAGATTCATGCTTGCGAAGCTGACTCATTTCTACAGTATTTCGGGCATGCAAGGGTTTAGGGTGACTATCTAGAGAGAGATTGAATACTTATTGTTCCACTCCTCCCCCCCCCCCCTTCCTTCTCTAGGCGGACCCTCATCATGGTAGGGGACTAGCAGCTTTATCGGAAACTTTCCTACCAGTTGTCCGTCTTCCGTCCCTAATTCGTATACCGACGGTCCTACAACGAGGACCACGACGTAGGGTCCCTGCCTTTTACCCCCGAATCCCCTCGTTACTCCTCTTTGCGCTGAGGATGTTACCTGAGCCTTGCGCATGACCCTGTCTCCCTCTTTAAACACCGCGTGTCGCCGCCTTTTATCGTAGTTTACCTGCGGACGCTCGAACGCCTTTTCGTGGTGCAAGGAGACCAGATCTTGGAGCTCTTTCAGTTTCACCATCCTTTGCCTCCACTCCTCATGTTCTGGTGCGGGCAATTCTGGTGGTTCTTCCAGTCTTCGGCGTAGGCTGTTATAAGGTTTTGGTTCCCTACCTAGATTCAAGTAGGCCGGGCTGACCCCCGTGGTGGTGTGCACGGCCGTGTTGTAGGCGAACCTAAAATCCTTAAGGTATGCTTCCCACGCTTGGTTGACGTATTCTGTTCCGTTGTCCGAAACGAGCACTTCCGGTGCTCCCCATCGGTTCAGAATATGGTCCTCAAAAGCTTTGATAGTGGTCTCGGCATTAGCTCGTCTCATGGGCGAAAGTTCAACCCATTTCGTATAGAGGTCTTCGAATACCACCAGGTGTTCGAATCCTAGTTCTGTCTTTGGCCATGGACCCATTACGTCGGTGGCCACTCCGGTCCAAGGCTGTTGTACTACCCTGCGGCCCATTAGGCCCGCTGAAGGTCTCTGATCAGCCTTGATTCGCTGGCAGGTGTCACAAGAACGTACCCACAGCGAAATATCGCGATACATGCCTGTGGTTCATTGTGTACTTCGTCAAAGACTTCTTGTCCTCTTTCGGCTGGTACTACCAACTTCCATGCCTCTAGGTCTTCGATCACCGGGTCTATCAACGGATTTGGACGGTACCGATACAACAGTCCGCCCACAATTTTCCACCCATGGAATTTTCTTGGGGTCTTATCCACCTCGCTCAGTCGTCTACGATACCACTCGTCCTCGACTGGCTCCATGGCAACTATGGGGATTGCTACTTCCTCCTCATACATCCGAGAAAGGGCGTCAGGCACGTGGTGAGAAGCTCCTTTCCGGTGTACTACCTCAAAATCGTATTCGAGGAGGTCAAGTGTCCATCGCGCCAATCGACCAGTTGGATTGTGGAGGTTATGTAACCATCGCAGCGAACTGTGATCAGTGATTACCGTGAAGTGAAACCCTTCCAGATAGTGGCGGAATTTTCTAACCGACCAGATCACGGCCAAAGTCGCTCGCGTCGGTCTGGAGCACGAATGGGACCTCGAAGTCGGGATATGTCAAAATCGGTGCCGTCGCAACCTGTTCTTTCAGTTTAGCGAACGCATTTTCCTGTCCGGCTCCCCATTCCCATGCGACTTTCGCCCTAACCAACTTGTTAAGTGGTTCTGCGTCAGTCGCAAAGTCAGGTATAAAACGACGGTACCACGACACCATTCCCAAGAACCGTCGCAGCTGCTTTATCGTCTGTGGGGCTGGGTAGGAGAAAAGAGGTTCCACCTTCTCCGGATCGACATGCAAACCCTCCTGATTCACGAGGAATCCGAGATAACGTACAGTCAGTCTCCCGAATTCACATTTATTTGGGTTGATGGTCAGTCCGGCACCCTGTAAGCGGCCTCTGACTCGAACTACCCATTCTGGTGGCCCTTGAACATCTCATTCACGATGACTATGTCATCGAGGTACGCGTAGACGTTAGGCAGGAGTCCCCGACAGTCCAAAGGGCATCCTTGTGAACTGAAAGAGCCTCATTCCAGGGACTGTAAACGCTGTGTACTCCCTACTATCTTCGGCCATCGGGATTTGGTGGTACCCCCACTTTAAATCTAAGGTCGTTATATATTTCGCGGCGCGAAGTTGTTCCAGAATCATGTCCATCTTCGGCAAAGGGTACGCGTCCGTTTTGGCTACCTTGTTGAGCCTGCGGTAGTCCACGCAAAATCGATATGTCCAGTCGGCCTTTCGGGCCATTACTACGGGACTGGACCATCCACTTTTCGAAGGCTCTACAATTCCCTCAGCTAGCATCCGAGTCACCTCGTCTTGCATATTTTTCAGGACCTTCGGGGACACTCGATAATACCTCTATTTTATCGGCGACTGTCCCCCGACGTCAATGATATGCGTTATGCGATCGGTTGCTGAAAATACCTCAGGAGGGGGCCTAATAATCCCGGAAACTAGCGTGTCCAGTTCTTGATGCTCCTCAGCTGTTATTTCTCTGAGGCCGCAACACTGGTCTAATTTTGTCGGAATTTCATTCCTCCTCTTCACTTCCAGCTCAGTACCCTCCTCTGTATAGTGGTGGACTAATTCCGAGTAGTCCGCCATATACCAAGCTCGTTTGCTGCCATCGTGTACTATGCCGAATGTGTGAATGAAATCCATACCCAAGAATACCTGTTCTCCCATGCTCGGGACAATATGGATCTTCATCATTCGCAAAACACGATCCATTTCGATAGGGAGATAACACGTGGCCTGGACTAGACTGACGGTACCGTCAGCAGTCATGAGCGCTTGGTCTGTTGGATCCCTCGAACTTGGGTTTAGTCTTGGCTTCGTCTTTGTCTGGGTTTGCCTTTGAACCCCGCTTGTCGCTCCCTATTGTCGCGATTAGGGCCTTCATCAGCTGTGCTAACTCCGACGGATTCTGCGGTTAAACGCTATCAACTAGAGTCGGGGCGATAGCGGCCACAGAATTGTTCTTTTTGTGCGGTGGGCCTTTTCCCTTATACGCGTATTGTGGGATCAGGGACTTTTCGGGGGACGGAGGGGCTTTATCCTCACCTATCGTGGATATTACGCGCTCGTATTCAGCCGCTAGGACCACCAAGCCGTTATAATCGGTGAACTCGTAACGCCTGATGGCCCTCATAAAGTCGGACCTGACGTTCGCGTATACTCGATTCATTTGGACCTCTAGATCCATTGGCCTGGTCGAGAGCTGGTAGAACTCATACATGCAGGTCATGTGATCCGCTACCGGTTTCTCTTGGCTTGAAAAGTGCCGCTTGCACTGGTTCCACGTGTTCCATCTTAATCTGGCGCTTCGACGTAGATCCCAAAATACAAATACCTACTGTGTTGGCATATTATGCACTTATTTTTCCTGACTGGACGGTCAAAGTGTTCATATTAATTTTTTTCTGGCCGGCCTTTCCTCGGATTCCGAGGATAGGTACGGCTTCGGCGAGACCCCGGAAAGTTGCTTTCACAACTTTCTAAGTTCTCTTGAAAACTTCATCACTATATATATACATATTATAAGCAAGTTTTCCAAGTTCCTCGTGTACACTCACTGTAAACCACGTCCTGGCCAGGAGGTGGCCCAGGCAGGAAACTTGGTTATAAATTGGCTACCACTTACCTCCCCGCGGGATTACCAGGATTGACCGAGTTCGTGGGTCGGCCAGCTCATTTCGCACACATGAGAGCGGGAGTGGGAACTTAGGAGCGAGAGAGAGAATTATACGTAACATGCTTTTAACTTTGCAATTATTAGAATAACAACTTAGTTTTATTAAATTCTAGCATGATCAGATACAACCTAACCTAAAAATAAGCTAAACCGAATTCACTAAGCGCTTGTGCGCGTTTCCCCAAAAGCTACTTGAAACCTATTGAAAGTCTCATTAAACATTTTACTACTACCAAAAAATTACAAAGTCAGACTCTGGCCGACAGAAATCACGAATAGACCCCAGCGAAACCCACTAAAAGTCGTGTCTTTGAGTCGAGCGTGTCTCTCCTTTTAGAGCGTCGAAGGGGTCCCGGACCGGAGTCCCCAGAACGTGGGATTTTTCGGCCCCCACCACTTTCCGAAAGTGCACGAGCACGAACCCGTGGCTCGGGCCGAGCTCGCTCGAGTCGGACTTCGGAGTCGCTCGACTTCACGATTCGGTTTCGTTGGTTTGTTGGCTATTAGGAGGTTTGGGTTGATTTTTGTTTTCAAAAATTGTCACCTGAACGAAAGACTTCAAATACATGTAATGAAGTCTTGAAATATTTAATGATTATTTCTTACAGAAATGTATATGGGATTTTAAGATTAGGTTAATAATATTTTTTAATAATTATTTATATATATATATATATATATATATATATATTATTTAGGTTAATAATATTTTTTAACCACTTTCAAGTGGTTTCATTTTTTATTATTCACGTTTTATTTTTCAATCGATTTTAAATATTGCAAAGTTAAAATGATGATAAATAATTATTATTTTCAATTTATTTAATTAATCAACATTTTTACTATGTACTTACCTCTGATAATTACCTTTCTTTTCATACTATTTTGGGCTATAATCACAATTTGGGGGATTTTAAGAGAAAAAGCCGAAAAATTATTAACGTGACCTCATATGCTTTCCTATTAAACAAAAACTATATAAAACCTTCAATGGAAATTTCAAATGAAAACTGTACTCTGTATAAATTAATTTTTAAAATGAAAAATATTGATACCTTTTATAAATATTCCTAAATTTTATATGAATATGATACACAATCATTTTTATTTAAAAAATTCTTGTAAATAGTTGGTAATTTTTTTAATTTTACGACAATTTTGTACCATGTTTGACCTAAGAGAATAGATTTCAGGAATGTAATTATAAAAATATCTCAATTAGTTAGTGCTTGGTTGATAATTATATTTTTTGTTGAAATTTTTATTTGACATATTCTGAAATATTGAAAAATTTTGTGAAATTTTGTCAAGACTCCTATATGAAAATTATATTTATATAAGCTTCAAATAAGCAAAAAATTTTTTTTAAATAAACAGTTATTCGAAATTTTCATTTTGTATACAAAAATATTTTTCACCTTAAATTATAATTGTGTTGGAATCTTTCTTTTTTCTTCATTAAAAAATTTTTTTATTTGAACATTTATTTATTTGCTTTTCATCTGAATAAATAGTTATTCGAAATTTTTATTTTGTATTAAAAATTATTTTTTGCCTTAAATTATAATTTGGTTGTAATTTTCCTTTTTTCTTGACTAAAAATCGTTTTTACTTGAAAATTTATTTATTTTGTTTAAAATTCATTTTTTTATTGTTAAATTGAACCGTTTTTTATTAAAATTAATATTTTTTTATCGAAATAGCAATTATCACATTTTTTGTTGAGAATTAATATTTTTTGTCTAAAAATTAACCTATTCGGTTGAAAATGTTTTTTTGTTTTGTTTAAATTTTAATTTCAAATATCTGAAGTCTTAGAAAATATTTCGAAATAATTGTCAAGAATTCAGAAAACTTTTATTCATATTTATTTTTACAATGTTATTTTAATTGTAAAATAATTGTAATTGGAAATTAATTGTGAATAATTGTAAAATAAATTCAACGAAATTTATTTTATAAATAAATATCCTAGGGTCAAACATGGTACAAAAAACCGTTGTAAAATTTTAAATAAATACTGTACTCTGTATACATTAATTTTTAAAATGAAAAATGTTAATAATTTTTATAAATATTCCTAAATTTTATTTAAATATGATACACATTGATTTTTATTTAAAAAATGTTTGGTGAATAGTTGGTCATTCTTTAAATTTTACGAATTTTTTTTACCTTGTTTGTCCTTAGAGAAGAGATTTCAGGACTGAAATTATAAGAATATCTTGATCAGTTAGTAAAATACTATGAAGACTTGCCTTTAAAATGATTGTTCTTAAACCTAAATCAGATTCAAATACACCCAAAAAATGAAATTAAGAAAGTTCGGAAATTCATGCAGTTGTTTTTTTAGAAAATCCCACACATTTTTTAATAACACTTTTTCATTTTTAAAATTAATGTATACAGAGTACAGTATTTATTTAAAATTTTGCAACGGTTTTTTGTACCATGTTTGACCCTAGGGCAGAATCAAGGAAAAATATTCTAAAAATATGTTCATTAGTTATTAAAATACTACAAAGAATTACCTTCAAAATAGCTTCGTCTTTTTAAAATCATGGAAAATTTCTTTATAAAATAAATTCCGTTGAATTTATTTCACAATTATTTACAATTAATTTCCAATTACAATTATTTTACAATTAAAATAAAATTGTAAAAATAAATATAAATATAAGTTCTCTAAGATTCTTGACGAAAATTTCGAAATATTTTCTAAGATTTCAGATATTTCAAATTAAAATTTGAACAAAAAAAAAACATTTTCAACCGAATAGGGTAATTTTTAGGCAAAAAGATTAATTCTCAACGAAAAATGTGATAATTGCCATTTCAATCAAAAAAAATTATTTTTAATGAAGAACGGTTCAATTTAACAATAAAAAAATTAATTTTCAACCAAATAAATAAATTTTCAAGTAAAAACGATTTTTAGTCAAGAAAAAAGGAAAATTACAACCAAATTATAATTTAAGGCAAAAAATAATTTTTAATACAAAATAAAAATTTCGAATAACTATTTATTCTTTAAGTTATTTATTTTTAAGGTTGTAGGTATAAATATAATTGTCCTAAGATTCTTAAAAAAGTTTCCCAAGATTTTTAAATATTTCTGAATGTCAATCAAAATTTAAACAAAAAATATAAGTTTTAACTAAACAGTTGAATTTTCAACCAAAAAGCTGAATTTTCAACGAAAAATGTAATAAATGCTATTTCAATGAAAAAATGCTAATTTTCAATTGAAAACAGTTGAAATCAACCTTCAAAGAATGAAATTACAACCAAATATATAAATTTTCAAATAAGAAAATTTTTCAATGAAGAAAAAAGAAAAATTCCAACAAAATTATAATTTAAGGTGAAAAATATTTTTGTATACAAAATGAAAATTTCGAATAACTGTTTATTTTTTAACTTTTTTTTTTATTATTTTAAGCTTATATAAATATAATTTTCATATAGGATTCTTCACAAAATTTTTCAATATTTCAGATATGTCAAATAAAAATTTCAACAAAAAATATAATCAACGAAACACTAACTAAACTAAAAAGAATTTTTTAAATAAAAATGAATGTGTATCATATTCAAATAAAATTTAAGAATATTTATAAAAGGTATTAATATTTGTCATTTTCAAAATTAATTTATACAGAGTACAGTTTTCATTTGAAATTTCAGGATAGTTTTTTGTACCATGTTTGAACCAATGTGGGCGGAATCAAGGAAAAATATTCTGAAAACATTATATAAATTTTGTTGGATTTATTTTACAATTATTCACAATTAATTTCCGATTACAATTATTTCACAATTAAAATAAAATTGTAAAAAATGAATTTTGTGTTGGTTTTTTTGACTTTGGTGAAGGAAATCAGCGTGTGTGGATGCAAAAAGGGCAGTGAGTGCGGAGATCAGGTGTAGAGGAAGAAGGGTGAGTGAAGGCAAGGGTGTAAAGTGTGAAAGTAAGTTGTGAGAAAGGGAAATTGGAGCGCGTGAAGTTTTGAGGTTAGGAGTAGAAAATTAGTTTCGGGGTAACGGGTAGGCGAGTAAAGAGCGGGAAACGTCGCGGAATACTGGGTAAGGTAGGATACTAGGATGCCGACGGTACGAAGCTCACAATCGGGCGCCAGAGGGCAGGTAAGTGATGAAACAAGAGGTGAGGTGGTTGAGAGCGCGGTTAGTGGAGAGAAGGGGGACGTTGACAGTAGCGGCGAAGAGACGTTAGAGACGCCGACCGAGGGGTCGACGCCAGAGCGAAGGGATTCAGGTACGAGCCATCAAAGCGGGAGGCCCTCTAACCTACAGCGCCTTAACAAGCTAGGCAGCGCGGGTTCGAATAGGAGTTTGGACGAATGGCGAAAAAAAGTGAGCGCGACCAGTAGTGAAAGGGAAGAAAAAAGAATAAGAGAGGAAGGGGACGATGAATTAGAAAGGGACAAGGAAAGCAAGAAGGTTAGGACTAAACTCACTAAACGGAAAACACCGGAAAGAGATAGGGGGGACGGAGGAATTTTTGAAAAACTAGAGGCTCTCATAAAAGGGTTTAGAGAGGAAATAAGAAGGAGACTGGATGACATGAATAGGCAGGGAAATTATGTAAGGGGGGAAGTGAGAAAGGTAAGAGAAAAATGGGAAGAGTGGGATAAACTCTGGAAAGAGGAGAAGGAAAAGGTATGGGGTAAACTAGAGAGTATAGAGAATAAACAGAAAGAGGATGACGAAAAGAGAAATATTCAGATAAAACAGTTGGAAAAACGGGTAAACAACTTAGAAATGAGGAAGGAGCATATGGGGAAAGAAACAGAGGGTGCGGAAATAGGAGAAGGGAGTAGTAAGAACGTGAAAATAAATTTCCAACGAAAAATAGAATAGTTACATTTCCAGTTAAAAAATAATTTTTTTTTCAAATAAGTAGTTGAATTTTTAAGTAAAAAGAGTAATTTTCAACCAAGAATATTAATTTTCTACCAAAAAGGATAACTCTTCAACCCAAAAATATGAATTTTTTACCACGATTTCAATTTTTTTTGTACCTAGCGTCGTTTTTCCATGAGTTTTATTTTTTTTTATTTTTAATGTTATTTTTCACGATTGAAGTAAAAACTACCCATCCTATCAAAAAACGATCGATAACAAATTTTTAGCTCTTTCCTCGGTGCAAAAGTTTTGTCGATTTATTTTTTTTTTTAGCTTTTGTCGTTTGTTCAAAAATTAAAATTTGTAATTTTCAATGTTTTTTTTTTACGAATAAAACAAAAACCGTGCATCTTAACAAAAAATAATTATCAACAAATTTGTAGCTGCTCTTTGAGAGAACAATTTTTGTCTTATGATTTCTTGTCGTAGGTTGTGTCGTCTTTCCAAAAATTAACGTTTTTTATTGTTAATGTAGTTTTTTATGAATAAAACAAAAACTATGCGTCTTATGAAAAAGTCAATAATTAGTAACTTGTAGATCCTCTTTGGGTGCATAATTTTTGTTTCATAATCTTTTTTCGTATCTTTACTAGTTTGACTGAAAAATGAAATTTTGTATTTTTCATTATTTTTGTGAGATCAAAATTAGAATTTTCGATTTTTCAAGAAAATTAAAAAAGTTGTTATGATAATCTTGCGGGGCTCTCAAAAATGAACGTTCTCCTTCTCTTGACTTTTTTTCATATCGTGCGTTGTTCAGCTTAAAATTGTCATTCTCCTTTAATTTTTTGAATTTTGATAATGCTATGACTCTGATAATTTCATCTTTATGAAAAAAAGTCGTACCAATTGTACCAAAGACCAATCTCATAGATTAATTTTTTCAAAAGTTATCGTGCTCACAGGCAGACATAAAGACAGACATACATACATACATAGAGACAGACACATTCGTTAAAACCTATTTGTCGGGTTCAGGGGGTCTCAAAACGTGGACTTCTGACAAAAACTGGGAGGGGGGGGGGATTTTACACAAATCTAATACATGCTCTGATGAGAATGTAATAACGTTTATAAGAAATTACGTGTTCCCATTTACTGTCAGAGTGTAAAACTGCGCGCACCGTCGCAGTTGCGGTATGAGCAGTAACTATTACTGCCATCGCAGTACCTCCGAATGCGCTTCGCTTTACTGTCTCACGCCGAGCAGATGCGGTGTACGCATAAACCGTCAATGATAGCGCAGTAACTGATGCTGCTTTTCTCCCTTCCAAAACTGACGAGCAACAGTTCCGGTGTTGGCAGTAACAGCTCGGGTTTACTTCTCTCCGTGTACATGCTTGAAATTTGAACTACGTTGTTAAAATTTCATTTTAGCAATTGTGTAGAAAATTCTAGATTTTCGAATCTCTTACACTATGTGTGCCACTAGCTATTCAGTATGTTTTCATCTCAGAAATTATAGCCTAAGTTTTTAAGGCATAATTATCTTTTTGAACTATTGAGGCTCCAGATGAAAAAAGGAGATATACAATTATTTTGCTGGAGTGGCGAGGCTCCTGAGCACTTGAAAATAAAGTTTTGAATTTGTAGACAACAACTGTAAAAACAACAGAAACATCACGGCATCACAGTCCCCCCGGTCTCGGTCTTCCTAGAACTGCTGGTCCCGGCAGTTTCTCAGGGGGTAGGGCGAGATACGGTTGCGACATTTGCCTGGGAAGGTTCCGTGCGTGCGAATACTCAGTCGAGTATGTTGTGCAATATTGCATTCCAATTGGAAAAGCTTAGGCGGCCCTAACTATGTACACTAGCAGAAAAATCTGTATGAGGTTTAATATACATGTGTATGAAGCAAATATGCACTACCGCTACTGAAATGTAACATAAATTAGTGCGGTGAATTTAGTATACATGTGTATTAAATTTAATATACAGTTCGGTATAGCAGTGTGCGTGAATACTCAGAGTGCTTTTATTTCTTTAAGTCTTGTAAAATATTCATAATTAAATCAATAATCTAGAATTCCTCGACTGAATTGTTATTTATAATGAAAGTGCAATGTACGCGTAGAACTTTTTCCTAAAATCGCTCTGAATCGTACAAATTTAATGCGAATACAATTGATTGTAGGTTAAGTCGGGTATTTATTTGCTTAATTGGACTTTTCGACTTGAAAGACAATGTTATTTTTGGTTAACAGGAATAAGGTATCATGTTTTATTATTTAGAATCCAAAATTACTGCTAAAATTATTTTGAATTTGTGTAAAATGGAATTATCTGATTTTTCTTTTCAGTGATCAGCATGAATGTAAATGAAATTTAATATGCACGCTCTTAATGGCGATTTCATATGCTTGATATATCAATTTTAATACACATGGGTATATTAAATTTCATATTATTTTTAACAGTGCACGTTTGGATCCCCCCGACCTTTGGCCAAGGCTATTCGTAGGCAACCCCCGAAACTGTCCTGAAACTTAGAGTTCGGTGTACATACATTTTTATCTGACTTCGGATTAGCAAAAATATTATTTTCAGTTTAGATGTTTTTAAATTGAAATAATGGTACACCGACTGCAAAGAATCGTCACTTTTAAATTATATAATTCTGTTAAAAATTTTGGATAAAAATGAAAATTGCAATTATTCCTGGACTAAAAAACATATTTAATTTCAAATTTGAAGGAATCGAATTTGATCGTGTGAACTTTTTGCCTTATTTGAAAAACAATTCGAATTTCTGCAAAAAACCGCGACTAAAACTTTTTCCGTTTTGCTAACTAGTTCGTCACTCACATTATTATTATCTGATTATTGAACTGTTGAGGTGGCTTACAACATTTATGTACTTATATAAATAAGAGCATCCTGATGACAAATATAAAATCGGATTCGATTCACTATTCAGTAAGAAAATTACTTGAGGTTCTCAAGGTGTGATTATTATTATCATTAATATTATCGATTAGCGATTCGAACTCGAAAGTTCATCGCCTCTTCTACCCGAAACCGCCACGTATCTCTATCCTGTACATCCTCCATCCAGTTTAAGTAATCATGTCCTAGTTCTTTTAGATCATCCCTTACATTTTTTTCCCATCTGTTTCTCGGTCTGCCTAGAGGTCTCTTACCAATCGGTTTCCCTCTTAAAACTTGCGCCACTGTTCTTTCATTGCCCATTCTTGCTACATACCCCGCGCATCTTAATTTACTCTAAACCTATTCTCCTCTCCTTTCGTCAGAGCCCACGTTTCACACCCGTACATGACGACCGGCATTATTATTGTTTTGTAAATTCTTACATTGATGTTTCTAGAAAGCAATCGCGATTTTAGTAGTGTGTTTGCTGCATAATAGCACCCATACCCAGCGTGCAGCCGCGCGTTGATATTACTTTATTCCGATCTGACGACGGTCCTATATATTGTCATCGATTCGGTAACTTCCAAACCAATATCTTTGACTTTTGTGATCAAGATTTCTGCATTTTTAGCTACGGTTTCTTTACCATCCCCTAGTGAGTCAGGATCATCCGCATACCCAAGAATTTGTATTATCCCACTGAGGGTAGCACCCGTCGGATTCAATTACACTTGTCTGACCACGTATCCTAAAGCTAAGTTGAAAAGGACGCACGAAAGTGCATCGCCCTGTTTTAGGCCATCGCAGATCGAAAACTCTTCAGATAAACTTACGTTTTATTCTATTCCTCCTGCATACGTTCTGTTTTCCAAACTGCGCGTATTAATTTACAAATTTGCCTTGTGAGGCAAGGGCCTCCATTTTTTATCAGTTCTGACGGTAGGTCGTCGATGCCCGCGGCTTTGTTATTTTTTAACTTCTTTATGGTCATTTCTATTTCTATATCAGTAGGATCATCAATTTATAGATCGGCAGTGTGGATTTCACCGAGATTACCTTCAACGGGGGCTTCGCGTACATTTAATAACTTATTGAAATATTTTTTCCATAAATTCCGTCTCTCTATCGCATCGGCTACTAGATTGCCATTTTCATCCCTCATTACTTCCTTTCTACTTTGAAAGCCTTTCCTTAAAAAATTGATTCCCCTGTACATCTCACGCGGGTTATTTTGTTTATTATGCGTTTCTATTGCTAGTATTTTATTCTTTTCCCACTCCCTTTTCTTGGATCTATAAAACCAACTTGTACTTTTACTAATCTCGAGATACTTCCTATGTGTTTGATCGCACTTATTTTGTAAACTAATTAGTTCGGCCTTCCGACGTTTTTCAAACCGAAGTTTGCACTCTTCGTCAAACCATGGTTTGCTTTTGGTTACTTTCTTTAAACCTATCGTCAGTTTCGCGGCTGTCTTTATCGCCTTTTTCATATTGCTCCATAAAGTTTCCGGGTCCTCCTCGTAATCATCGTTATCGTCTCTCTATTCTTGGAGAGCGTCGAAACTATTAGTAATCTCAACTTGATAATTTAATGTTTCTGCTGCTGTTTTGAACTTATCTATATTGAAACGAACTGTTGGCTCTGTGCGCCTTGTTTTCTCACTCAAGGCTAGCCTAGATCTTAGTTTTACTATCACGAGAAAGTGGTCTGAATTTAAATCCGCTCCCCTGTACTATCTTATATCGAGAATGTTTGTACGAAGTCTTCTGTCAATTAGAACGTGATCAATCTGATTGTGAGTGATACCATCTGGTGATGTCCAGGTGGCCTTATGTATATTTTTATGCTTGAAAAATGTGCTTTTAACAACGAGGTTCTTTGAAACTGCAAAGTTTATTACTCAAGTTTCATTATCATTACTGACTTCATGCAAACTTTCTGATCCTATTGTTGGCCTATACATCGGTTCTTTTCCAATTTTCACGTTGAAATCTCCCAATACTATTTTTGCGTCAAACGTTGAGAACTTGTCAAAAACCTGTTCAATTGTTTCGTACAAAAGATCTTTAGTGTCTTCGTCTTTGTCCTCGGTGGGGGCAGTGCACCTTCATAAACACCTGTTTGCTGAAATTACCCTTTAGTACAATGTATGATAACCGGTCTTTAATAAATTGCATGTCGAAAGAAAGTGACGTATAATCGCCCGGCCAGCAGATTTCGTGTAGTGCTATTAAGTCAGTACCGTATATATTTGCTATCACAATGAGTTCGCTAATTCCGCCAGTATTTAGACTACGCGCGTTCAGAGTTCCCGCCCTTAGATATTTTACTGTGGTTTTTTGTTGTTGCAAGTTAGCCATGATAATTGCAAGAAAATCCGCACGTTAGGATCCTATTCCGATCGTAGGTGAGTCCACTGTCCCAGAAGTGATAACCCCCACACCTATCTGGGTCTAAATATGGGAGCTTTCCGACTTGGACAAGGACCGTGTCAACTTGTCGTCAAACAAATTACAGTTTCATCCTCGTATCCTAACATCCCCCTGCAAGGCAGCACGCCTACTGGCATCAATACCCCTTTGGCCCTATGCAGCAGGATTTTTCCCTTACAAGATTTTTAGTTTTCGTTCGGGTAGTGTTTCTAGGTGGATACACGCTTCAGCTCGGCTTACCAGAACCCACCCATTGCATATGAACGCGAATGGGTGGGTCCCCCCGAGCCATGGGTGTCATGTACCTATTTTCTACCAGTGCTGAGCTCACCACAACCACGACTGGTTCCTATCGGCTGTCCGCCAATGCTTATTCTTGTATTCGCAGTTAACCTTAGGGACTGTTCAGCCTTACGGGCCGTTCCTCTATCCACAACCTGAGGACGCGCTACGTAGTTGTGACAGGAAACCCACCGAGCAGTTCTCAAGATGTAATACGATTAAAAATACATGTCTCTAAAAAGAGTAATTTTTTCTGTCAGGTCATATATTCTTTTCATATAATGAATCATATGATATACATTATTAATAAAATTCGAGGAAATCATGTCAAATTCGTTAAAATTCCTCGAAATATGATAAAATCATTCATTAAAATTTGATAAAGACCTTTAAAGTTCAATTAAAACCTTTCAAATCTCTTAAAAACTTTTCAGCATAAGAAATCTTTTCAAATGTCTGAAATCGCGAAAAATCATATAAAATTTTTGGAAAACGCTCGAAATACCTTAAAATAATTATTTAATAATAATAAATTAATATTAATTAATTAATAATTGATAATTAACCCCTATCAAATTTGTCAAAATTTCTTACAAAACGGTCAAAAACAACTTCACGCTACCAGGGGATAACAAATTGCATTCTAAATTCATCTTTTCTGATTGAAAATTCAATTAATTGGTTGAAAATTACACTACTTTGCTAAACCTTCATTTGTTTGGTTGAAATTTAAGCTATTTTGTTGAAAATTCGTTGTTTTTCGGGTTGAAAATCAATTTTTGTGAGTTGGGAATTGAATTGCTAGGTTGCAAGTTCACAGACGTTGTAAAAAATTTATTTCATTGGTTCAAAATTGAACTCTTTTATGGAAATTAGTATTCTTTTAGTTGAAAATTGAATTTTTCACTGAAAATTTAAGTGTTCTATTTCTGTCCTTAAATTGATCATATTTTTGAGATGTGCGTGATCACGATGCTTCTTGTTCATTTAATTAACAAATGTTATAACAAATGATTTAAATAATGAGTAATAAATAAAAAAATTATGTGTACATCACAAGGCAGAGAAGAATCGAGTCTTTCGTAATCTTTCGTAAATTATATTTTCAGAATTTCCCAGTTCTTTGTTTATAAAATTAATAAATAATATCGACTGACACCTTCTTATGATCCACTACACATTGTCGACCAAATATAATATAAAAAAAAAACATTTCAAAAACTAGAAAATTAATATCCCTATAAATTATACAGTGTAGATAAGAAAATAATGAAAATTATGTTATAAGTTAGGGCAGTATGGTGTTTTCAAAAAACTCGCGTCTGAAAACGCAAAATCATGCAACACTCTAAATTTTGAATGTTCGAAGAAAAAAATGTGAATGGCCTTGTGGGGATTCGCAAAAGATCAAACAAAAGAAGCATTGATAACCATAATACATTTGCATGTAAATCTTTTTATTTAATTTTGATCCGACTGCGGATTGCAAAGAATATTATATCTTAGTTTATCTTTTTTCTATTGAATTAATTATACAAATGCTGTAGAGTATCTTCATTGGAAGCAACTTCTTTAAACCAACGTGGAAAGATTGGAAAACCTCTGCCTACGGGACATTTCCTCATTTCAATTACGGTCATATAGTCAACGGTACCGCTTATCATGTTTATTTTTATTCTCGAACTATATGCATCTGCCTTATATATTCCAAGAAGAATCTCAGTATACTCCAGTATTGCAAAAACGTTACCATTGGATGTTGATAAAACAATATATTCTGGGGTTGGCACGGGCTTATATTCTGCTCGCAATTTAATTGGCAAACCGGCAGGAATGACATATTTTCGAAATTCGAACTCCCGGTTCGCATTTTTCAGGGGAATAAGCCGAATATATCCAAGTTTTGAAAGTGCATATCCAAGTACTTCATGAGAAGGAGGCCTGCCCGGAGAAGACCTAAACTGTCTAGCAGAAGAAGAACTAGGATTAGGTTCGACATTGGGATTCCGTTCATACTGTAGTGAATCGTAGTTTGCAAAAGCTTTAATAAAACTGCTTGCGAAGAATATTTGACTTCTGCCTACTGGACAATCCCTTTTTTCATCTGGAGTCATATTAGAAGAGCCGTATTAGAAGTTGTACACATCGCTCCTACCTGGGTATATACTGTTCCGGAGTCATCCGGAGTCAGAGACTATATATGTGGTCCTGAGAATAAACGATCAATATCGCCTTGGTAGAGATAAAGTTAGGCCAATAAAGACCTATTTCCCTAGAACCTTTGTTAATATATTATCGTATGTTGATATAATTTTAGGCAGTGCCTAGGGGACATCCATATACCCGTGAAATGATTTTTGTTCGAGTGGGGGGCTACAGGTAGAAAAGTGGGATTCAACAAATAAAAATTGGCCACATGGCATATGGAGAGCCCTATCGTTCACGGAAACATCTTGTAGAAAATTACTCTTCTCTGTAAATCAACATCATCTGCTGTCATCAACTATAATAAAAAATGAGGATCAGCGCTGGTACTCTATTCCTCACTTCTGCGGATTTGTTCAATTTTATTAGTAAATATATAATTATATAATATGGTATCTATAATTTGCATAACACTATGAAACGTTTGCACTCCATCTTATCTATTCTTTAACTGAAACAAATTAATTTTTAACGAAACGTTTGCATTTTTTAACAAAAAATATTAAATTTCTAACAAAAATGATGAATTTGCAAAAATCTTTCAAATTGAATGGAATTGTTCCTCAAATTTAGGAAAATCTTCTAAACTGAAAAATTGGCTTCAAAACTTGCAGACTTTTTTTGACATTTTTATAAAGCCAAGTACTAACCGCGCCCAACAATGCTTAACTTCAGTGATCTTACGAGAACAGGGGTTTTCCGTGTGGTATCGCCGTTATACCGTTATACTGAGTTTATTAGCTCGCGTGACAAAGTTTCTCATTTACACAGACCAACATGAAACAGGCAAATAGGCCTACGAGCACACCTTGCAGCATGTTAAAAATGCAAACCGTGAAACAGACCGTATAGAAAATGAGCCAGACGAAAGACTACCCAGACTACCCACATATAGGAATGCCAGCAACACTTACAAGAACATACATGAACCAAATCAAACCGGCATGCAACGATAGATTCTTAAAAAAACATCAATTTTCAGGTGATGTTCATTTCTATTGAAAAAAATTATATTTGTCTTCTTGCTTGACTGGTTATGAGAAATTGGTCGAGTTCCTTTAGATTTTCTACCCATTTGAGGTTTGAATTTGTTCAAAATTTTGTAGCCTAATATTCCATGAATGAAGAAGTTTGATTTTGTGAAATTATTATACTTAATCACTTGATTTAGTATCAAATCATTACTTTAATGGGCTCGAAACTGACGATAGTCCTTTTTGGCTTCTTATTCGCCGTGATTCCACTTCCATTATTTTCAAATCCTGCTACCTTATTTTTATTATTTACACTAAATATCAAGCTCAAACTGTAAACAGTATCGAGAATCTTGTCCGATCCTCCTAGTATATACTCAATCAAGACGGCATGAGATTAAGCAAATTGAAAACGTAAAGTTCTCGACAGCAAAAATATCTCGAACACGGGCAATGTCAAGCGTGATCCGAGAAACTCCTCGTCTTGGCGTGCACTTCTAACGACGCTTCAGGAATTACGTAATTCAGGTTACAATAGAATCAGTTATTGCGATTATGGAAAGAGAGCAATGAGACACATTCACACATTGTGTAACGCAATGCCGCTTCTCAAATGCTCTGACCTGAAAAAATGGTCAAAAGATCTCTTCAGAAATTTCATCAGGTAACACTTGTGATGAGAAAAAGCTTTTGTAGAGAAAGAAAATCTATACAAATCAAAATCAATAATTTCCTAACTCTGGAACAAAAGATTTACGAAATTACTAACTCATTTGGCAATGTAACAAGAATTATCTTCCAAAATGACGCATTCGCACTAGGTACGAGAGCATACTGCAATTCAAGATAACAGTCCACGTGCGAGAGTTCGAAGCTTCGCAAGAAGAACAAAAATATTATTCGATTGCGTTCAAATCTCGGTAATCCTCATCAAAATAGGTGACCCGGAAACAGAATCGATTGGGATTAAGTACTTTTGTGAAAAATACGCAAGAATCTGTTTGATAACCTAAGATTGCGTGATTAACTTTTTGATCAAACAACGGAACGATTTTTTGAAACAAGTAAGCAAAGGGTTTTGCAAAATTTATATTGAAAATAGCTTACGTGCAATTCTCTTGTCTTGTGATATTTAGCAATCGCAAATAAGCTAATAAATAATTCACACAGGAAGACATAATTCCATGGTTAGCTAATTACAATATAAAATGTGCTGGGTACTCTACGGATATATGTACTATAAGTTTATGTTAAATCCGCTAAAATCTTTTCTTAGACCAGCAAAAACAAATTTTCTGGAAGATTCGCAAAAAAACTAAGTGTAAACCTGGTTGCATATGTGAGTGAAGAGCGAAAAAAGATCAGGTGAGGGAATAGTCCGTTTTGAATATCGCGACGCGACGCAGGGAACGAGAGCACTAGAGCGGAAAAAAACTTTTCATTGCTTGAGAGAGGTAATCGTCGAGCTGACTCTAATTAAAAGTCTCTTAGATTATTATGAATTTGTTTATCTGAATGTAGCCTAACTTTGATACTAAAATACATACATAAATTGCTTCACATCAATTCAATGTTTCCTCATTTATTGTTACGTATGTTATTGCCATTCAAAATTTCCCAGTTCCGCTTTAGAGTTTCACAATCTACTCAATCCACCAATATTGGAACGATATTAGAGATTCAGGATTTCAGCCTGCTACAGTAGAATCAGTAGAAGATTTTCCTGTGGGATCCCGATTGACCATGTCGCGAATTTCGCGAATGTCGCGTGAGGTGTACCTGACTTGCGAGAAAGAAGAATCTTCAAGTGGATTTGAATCATAAACAACACACCAGTAAAAACCCTCTCGCAGCTCTCGGAGACATTTCACTTTAAGCAAAGCGTAACTCTTTTCAATGAATTGTACGTCATCCTCCTCAACTATGACTGGAAAAATTGGGAAAAATTTCTGCCATACAGTTGGGGCTCCTAACGGCCTTAAAATGGAAAGCTTCGTGACATATGAACAATGTATAACTTCAAGATCCATATTGGATCCTTCATATTATATTTTATAATGTTGAGTTCCGATTTATGATCAAAAATATTGAAAATTCCTAAAAATGAAACAAGGAAAATAATGTTGTTAAAAATTTCAAAACGATATTGTTAGGTTTTGGTATTTCATGAAGGGTTCAGAATTTGGGTAATAGATGCGTCTCGAAGACGCAAACAAACATGTTATTTACAGTACTTTTTTTTTTGGATTGCTAATTTGAATCCATTTTTTTGTAATTTCATATAAAGGTACTTGTGAGTCATAGAAGATTCAATAATAGGTCAATCGATGCTTCTCAAGGACCCGAACAAATACACTTTATATAGGACTGTTGTATTTTGAATATCAAGAAATATTTTTCTCACATAAACAACGTAAATTTTTTTTTGCAAACACTGAACGCAAGAAAAACCCACTTCTGTATAGCCGATCTCACTCAAAATCCTATCAGACCTGGATATCAGTCAAAACACACAAACTAACATTTTTTTCAAAATTGTATTTTCGAATTTCTGGGGTCGAATTACATCAAAATATGTCAAAAAATTATATTTAAAAATTAAGGTCGTTACAAACCTCCCTCTATGAGGAAGCCATAAGCGACATTTCTCCCTTACTCATTGTAACTCTTTTTTGCTCTTTTCAGTGAATTTTTATAGTAACAAATTTCCATCATGCTAGATAAGCGGGAAATTTTTTAGACAATTTTAAAGCTTGGTTCGGGTGAACACTTCTAAATTTTCCAAGTTTTCCCTGAAATTCATTACAGTACATTGAAAATTGACCCTATTACATCAGTTCGATTTTTTGTGGTTTCTGCACATTTGATACATTTCAGACTTAAACATTTCTAGCCTTCTAGGAACAATAGGAAATATTTTTTTTTTTATTTCAAAATTCTTCTTCGGCCTGAATCAAAGAAACATGCTATTCTTTGGTTTTCATGGACAAAAAATGGATAAATGAGGCAAATTTTTTTATCTAATTGTTTATTATTGTGATCAGAGCTGCTTGAACTCTCCAAATTTTCTAATCGCAAAATTTGGTATCTTTGTAATAGAAATCATAAAATAATACACTGGAACCTGGATTGAATTACGGTTTTGGACATGGTCTGCAATTAGCCTCAAGGCTATTTCCAGGGCCTCTAAACATAAACAGTCAGCGGCCCTCTCTCTACTCCGCAAGCTCCTCTCTCACCTTGAAACTGCGGGCCATAATTTCTAGGAATTAGTAAGTCCGAAGTAACTAATTCTAGGTCCCAGTGTATATCAAAAATATGAATGTATTATTTGTCGCAACAAAAATTTCAAAAATAATGTTTCGAAACCTTTGGACAATTGTTTGCGACTGCTTATTAATCATTGTAACCATATTCAGCAAGAAACCTTAGTTCAGGGACTCTCTATCCGCCACCTGAAGATGCGTCCAGTGGCTTTGTCATAGGCCCTTCGCATCGATTCCAAAGAAATTAAAACCGAAACCAAAAAACACACACGCATAGATACATACATACATACATTTTTACATTCTCATCATAATGAGAAGGTTTTGATTTTATGTGAAGAATTACTTTTTTGGGTTCCATCAAATGTCTTTACGTCGGTGTCTGTCAGTCTGTCGTCGTCGTTGTCGTCGTCGTCGTCGTCTGTATACCGGATAACTTTTGAAGGACTGATTGGATTGAATTGTTCTTTGGCACACAGTTTCAGGGGCCAAAAAGAAAGAACGAGTTCGTTAACCAGCTATTTCGGATAGAAATTCAAAAAGTTAGAGCATTTAAAAAATTGTTTAGACCATTTTTTTCAAAATTCAGAAATTCCATGGACGGCTATCCATAGTACTCAAAGATTCAAATGATTTATCTCCACGACTTTTTTCGATGAAAAGAAAATTGTCAAAGTTAGAGCATTTTTACCCCCCCCCCCCCCCCCAACACGAAAATGAACATTTTAAGCGAAACAAAGCACAATATGAAAAAAGTCAGGAAACAAAAAACGTTACTTTTTTGAAACCCTACAAGAGTGTCATGACAACTTTTGGAATTTTCATGAAAAAATCAAAAATTCAAATTTTGATCGCACAACAAGTAATGAATTATTACATTCTTATCACAATGAGAAGGTATTGATTTTATGTGAAAAATGACTCTCGTGGATTCCATCACATATCGACGTTTTGAGGCTCCCTAAGTCAGAAAATATAGTTTTTACGTCGGTCCCTGTCTGTCGTCGCTGTTATTTTAATTTGTAAACGTGGTAACTTTTAAAGGAATAATTGGATTGGACAACCCCTTGGCATGCTGTTTCAAGGCCTATAAAGAAAGGACGAGTTCGTTAACCAGCCATTTTTGACCAACAGTTCTGATATTATCCATCAAAAATGCTTTTAAAAAAATCAAAAATTCCATTTCCCAGCAAAACTATACATTTTTTATAAGATCGAATAATAATTTTAAAAATTAATTATCTCGAGAAGATCTACGAGCTGGAAAAGGGAAGGGTAAAGTTCTGTCGCACCCTATCCCTTTCCCAGCTTTATGATTTCTTTGCAAAAATTGTCAGAATTACTCTATTTGAAAAATTTATGATCAAAAAGACTTTTTTATTCATGCGTCAACTTTGAATTATGTCGATGAAAAAAGTTTTTCTGTTGGAAACAGATGATTCAAATATTATAAATGAGCATAACTTCCTTATCTTCAACAAAGTGTATTAATATTATAGATCAATCGATTTGCCTCGAATCAAGGAATCTTTTCCGTTCTTGCATCATTTTGAATTATGTTAGTGAAAAAAGTTTTACTATAAAAAATTGTGTTTTCAAATATTATGCATTGCCATAGCTTCCTCACGCTTCAATAAAATGTATCAATGCTATGGGTCAATCGATTCGTCTTGAATCAACACAACTTTTCTATTCTAGCATCAACTTTAAATCATGAGAATGAGAAAATTTTTGCTATAAAAATCGATTTTGAAAATATATAAATTACCATAACTGCCCTACTCTTTAATAAAATGTATTAATATTGCAAGTCAATGGATTCGTCTCGAACCAAGGAATCTTTTATATTCTTGCATCAACTTTAACTTATGTTGAAGAAAAAAGTTTTACTATAAAAACCCGGATTTAAAATATATAAATTAACATAACTTCCCAACTCTTTAATAAAATGTATTAATATTATAGGTCAATCGATTCGTCTCGAATTAAGGAATCATTGATATTCTTGTATCAACTTTGAATTATGTTAATAAAAAAGTTTTACTATAAAAAACCTATTTTCAAAATATATAAATTGCCATAACTTCCCTACTCTTTAATAAAATGTATTAACATTATAGGTGAATCGATTTGTCTCGAACCAAGGAATCTTTTATATTCTTGCATCAACTTTGAATTATGCTAATGAAAAAAGTTTTACTATAAAAAACCGATTTTTAAAATATTATTGAGTGCAAAAAAAAATTTCATCAATTTATCTGAGAAGATACACCAATTTTCTAGAAAAAGATTTTTGATAACAAGTATGGTTTTTGTTTTATTCGTAAAAAATGTTATTAAAATAAGTAATTCTGTTTTCGGGCAAAACCATGCAAGACACGATAAAAGGCTAACTAACGAAATTGTTCATCTCCAAAAAATATAGGAATTTGGTTCAGACTATATTATATACAGTTGCGAACAGAGGAAAAATATTTACAAAAAATCACGTTTTGTAAATATTCTGAAAAAACACGAAGGGAAAATTACAGTTTTCAGTTCGTAAGATTTTAAAGGTGCGTACTCCAGTTTTGTTTTAAAAACGGTCTCAAGCTGATGTCATAATTTGTTCGTTTAAATACAGATATTAATACAGTATACATTTTATATATTAAAGTTGAACATAATATAGAAAAATTTGTATATTGAACAAATGGTATTCGAGTGCGAAGCACGAGATACGTGATGAGAATGTGTTCATTAAAGCCAAAGGAGATTTAACAAAAGAGAATTCATAATCACCAAATTACTACTGTCGATGATTTCACATTTAATTTTTAAGATCTTGCGTAAATGTAGGGAAGTACAAAGACCGAGCGCGTAGCGCGAGATAAATACATTATCCAGCGAGAAGCGCTAGAACCAACAGTCGCGCGCAAAATAGATATTACACAATATTTTTGAATGTTAAATTGAAAAACATTTAAAATTTTAAAAAAAGGTTAAAGCTTCGAAAATTGAACCAACTATAATTTAAAACTACAAACATTAAAAAATCTCCAAAAAAGTGTCAAATGACCCCTAGTAGAACTATTTCTGGTTTTGTCAAAGAGAATACTTCACGAAAAAAGTATTTTACAAAAATTCCAGATTTTCAAGTTTCAGCAAAAATCTGGCAGTTACGAAGCATACTTCTTAAAATCTTATATTCAGTTTGAGCGGGCGGGGGATTGAACGATCTCACGTATTAAAACTTAAAAAAAAAATATCAGAGATAAGACAACATGTACGAATGTTTAGCCGGAATTCGATCTGCTCAATTGATACTATTTTATTTTCAACAAATTAGATGAATTTTTAACGAAATAATGGATTTTTCAACAAAAAAGATGAAATTTCAACCAGGGAAGATAATTTTCCACCAAAGAGACGAATTTTTAAAAACATACTTTAATTTTTAACCTAACGTTTCAATTTTCAACTAAGAAAGATACATTTTCGCATAGAAATAGAATAGTTACATCTTCGGGTAAAAAATTAATTTCCAACGAAAGAAACAAATTTTCAACACAATAGTAAGATTTTCAACCAAAAAAATGGATCCTTAATTAAAAAGATAAATTTTTGACTAAGAAGATAAATATTTATCAAAAGAAACATAAAAAGGAATATCTCAGTGATCCAGAAGTATATAAAATACCTTGCTCTTGTGGGAAAGTATATATTTGAGAAACCGGGAGAGCGGTAAGCCAACGCGTAAAGGAACATGAGTGTAAAGTCAGGATAAAACATTTCACGCAATCAACACTAGCTGAGCATCATATCGAAAGAGGACATATAATTTTCTTTGACAAAACGACCGTCATCACAAATACATACAAATCAAATTCGACCAGTCCCCCCGGTGAGGCTTTTGACTAATCACAGGCAATGTTCACGGTACGTCGGTAAGATTCGTAGTTTTGCACACGAATGAAACCCGAACCACATAATTGTATTATAATGAATCATCGTGAAAGCATTGAATCTATTATATTGTAGCTATCTTATCACATCTCCCCAAAATCCTAATGACGTATTTTCTTTTCCTTTGAAATCATCAGTCTTGACGCTCTGAAGGATCCTTATCGTGCCGCGTCGTGCCGGCGAACATGTATATCTTTTTCTCCATTCAAAGTTTTGCAAATGACCAAGACTTTCAATTACTTCAGCCAAATAAAATTCCCTTTGTAAAAGCAAACTTGTTCTTAGTTTTTTCTTAGTATTTTCTATACTTTGTTAATCATTTTAAATGTTTTTACAACGTATATTCGTTTCTTCTTCTTGAAAGTTCAACTATTTGGTTGCTAATGACACTGATTGGTTAGAAATCAATTTTTTGTGAAAATTCAAATATCGGATTGAAAACTTCACTTTTTGGGTTAAAAATTTACCTCTTCTGGTAGAAAATCTTTGCTGATTGAAAATTAAACTTTTTTGTTGGCAATGGAACATATTGTGACATGGAATCTCAAGAATTTGAAGCTTTTCATATTGAATTGCATATGGTATTAACATTAGTGGTGTTTAAAAGAATTTATTTTACTACTAACCCACTATTTTTGTAAAAAATCACCCCGTTTTCTCTCTTTTAAAAGTATTTTGGGCTCAAAAGTGTGACATTTTATTATTTTTAATTATTCTTGATTCATTATTGTAATTTAAAAAAACGAAATAACGCAGAGTAAATGTAAAATCCGCATTTAGCCAACGGCTACGTCACTTTCGAGTCGGAGTACACATTGACGTTAGGTCGGGTATCAGGTAAAATTGGAGGAATGAAGATCTGTTTTTTAGAACAATTGTTTAAACAATGAGCCTATGTCGATATGATTTTTCAGATACCTCGAGTAAGATAGTGACGAGCGGATGTTTGTATACGACGTATATATTTTTTTGGGCGAGTGAGGCAGGAGGTCAGAAAGGGGGAGTCAGCAAATCAAAATTGTCTACGTGGAATACGAAAAGCCCACTAGTATATACAATTATACATATATACGGAAACATTTGAATAAAAATTCCTCTTCTCGCTGAATCACTATCATGTACTGCCATTCACTCTCATCTACTCGATTAGTAAAAAATGAGGATCGCCGTGGGTACTCTATTCTTCGCTTTTGCCGTTTTTCTTCATTCTATTGGTAAATACATAATAATATAACAACTTTACTTCTCTTAATTCTCCCTCCTCTACATGACAAACCCTAACATTCTTCACATCCCTCACTTCTCATACTTTCTACCTCCTCAATTTCTCGAATTCTCCTTTCTCTACTTCCCCTCCTCTCACATCCCACAATTACACTCGCTTCTGCTACTTCCCAACCCCTCACATCCCACACTTCCAATCCCATTCCTTCCATCAATTCTCCATATTTTGCTCCCCCTATTTCCACTCACATACTTCTACTTCTCCTCCCTTCCATTACTTCTTTCTCAGCCATACAATTTCCGTTTATAAGAATCATATAGATCGAAATAAAGCATACAAATGAATTTGAAAAAAATTTATTCACCTGTGAAATTTGTTGTTCTGCCTTACATTATTTTTTATTTTTACCTCAGTAGGTAATTGAACTTATGCGAAAGCCCCTAGGAATACAAAAAAATATATATATATATATACCTGCATGCTATATAAATGCATTTCAATTCATCTCCAAAAACGCAGATTCAATCAGATTATTTAATCTGATAACTTCTTCGAAAGTTGTCGTGTTGTCGCAATTTTCACATAAAACCTCTTACCTGCCATTCGAGATCAGAATGTCTTAATTAAATGATCGTAATAAAAAATTTCAAATGATATCATTATCTGCAAGGCACAATCTTGACACTTATAAAGTCGTTATTTCACATATTTGTGAGATAACGGCTACTTATGTATATATTTGTACTCTGATGATGCAATGGAATATTTCTCAGATACAGTTGTTAACCAAATTATTCACTGAAGCATTATTCAGTTTCTTCTCTACTTTGCGAAAATGCGGATGGTCTGTACTTTTGTTTGCACTTTCGTGGTCATCGTCAATTCTATTGGTGAATATAGTAATATAATCATTCTGTAATTCTTATCATATTTCATATAATACACGCACGAGTACGGCTATTTATCAGACCTGTGAAGCGAGCCTAAAGTCCCCCTTTCCAGTGTATAGTCATATAATAGCCATTTGTATATTTACACTGCAAAAACTAGAGATTTCTTTTTTTATGGTATTTTTCTTTCGCGTTCCATTTTTCTAATTTAAGTACCACTTGAGAATAATTTTTCTCCATCTTATTCTTTTTACAGTCTATGACGTCATAGATATACATTGACATGTCATACCTACGAACTTGAAAAGCGGCACTTAAGATCGGTTTGATGATGATGAATCTTCAAGAAAATAGTTTAATTTTTAAATAAAATTAATTAATTTTCAACAATAATTTTGGAATTACTAATCAAATAGTTAAATTTTAAACCTGAAGCAATATTTCCTAACAAAAAGTCAAATTTTTAAAAATTTCAAAAAATGTAAAACAAGAAAGACAAAATGATGAATTTCCTTAAAATTGGATTAAAAAATTGCAACTAAATTATTTACAATGATGTTAGTATAGAAGAGGAAATTTGTATATGTATATATGTATTATTATATTATATATTATTATCTAATATATAAAATCAAGTGGCGTAAAACGTATGATGCTTATGCAAATCCATAGTTTTTTACCAATCGGCACCAAATTATGTACACATATTCTTTGGGCTCGCAGACAGGTCGTAAAAGTATTGGGACCGGTGGGCAAATGGGAAGAGGGCACAGCGGCACATGTAAGTTCCTGAGAAATTCCTACATTTTTATACGGTAGCCTCAGACGAGCTAGGGGGTGGGGGGAAGGCAGACAGGGGAGTCAAATACAAATGACCGCGGGTAACAGCAAGTATATTTTATATTATATAACCTGAAAGTTTTGACGCTCCACTCTTTATAGAATGCTGAAATAATTGAAATTCAACTTTTCATTTGGCTTATTTAAAATGATTGTTTGTAAAGTGCTAAGTGACAGTAAAAACTGAGTAAGAACATATTTGCCAAAGAATTGGATATATTAAAAACCGTTTCCTTTATGTAGGTTTTTGCGTAGCAGAAAATCGTTTATTGTCATTAGGGTTATTGAAGCGTTTATGCACTCGTCTTCTACAAATAATATATGTTCATTTCATAAATGTGCTGAACAAAAAAAAATCTTCTATTTCTTCTTACAGAATGCAGTTCACAGTCCGACGAAAAACCTAATATCGAACGTAATCCTGGCCATTCTTCTTCTTCTGCTACTCGACAAAAACATTTGCCTGACCCGATTTCTCCAGAGAAGGCTCCTTTTCGTGGCAGATCCAGGTTTCCTGCTAGCAGGAGTCCTAATGGCGAACATAATCCCGGTTCTTCTTCTGCCAGACAACATTCACCTGACCGGACATCTGATCAGGAGCCTCCACTTCGAGCCAGATCCATTTCTCCTCTGGGCAGGCTTCCTTCAGATCGAGTACTTGGATGTACAATAGAAGAACTTGGATATGTTCGGCTTATTCCTCGCAGAAATCGAAACCAGCAATTTGAATTTCGAAAATACGTTATTCCTGCCGGTATGCCAATTAAATTTCTACTGGAACGAAATAGATATGTGTCCGTGCCAACCCGAGAATATATTGTATTATCAACATCCAATGATGACATTGTTGCAATATTGGATTATAGTGGGATTCTTCGTGGAATGTATAGGACAGATAAAAATCATTCGCGAATAAAAATAAATATGATAAGCGGCGTAGTTGATAATTTGACCCCAGATGAAAAAAAGGATTGTCCAGTTGGCAAAAGTCAAGTAGTCTTCTCAAGTAGTTTTATTAAAGCTTCTGCAAATTACGATTCACTACGGTGCGAACGGAATTCCAATGTTGAACGTAATCCTAGTTGTACTTCTCCTGCCAGACAGTCTAGGTCTTCTCCGGACAGACCTTTTCCTCATGAAGTACTTGGATATGCACTTGCAAAACTTGGATATATTCGGCTTATTCCCCAGAAAAATCCGAACCGGCAATTCGAATTTCGAAGATACGTTATTCCTGCTGTTTTACCAATTAAATTGCGAGCAGGACCGAATATATATGTGCCCGTGCCAACCCGAGAACATATTGTTTTATCAACATCCAAAGGTATCGTTTTTGCAATACTGGAGTATACTGGAATTCTTCTTGGAATATATAAGGCAGATGGATATAGTTCGAGAGTAAAAATAAACATGATAAGCGGTGCGGTTGACGATATGACCGTAACTGAAATGAGGGAATGTCCTGTAGGCAGTCATTTTCCAATCTTTCCACGTTGTTTTAAAGAAGTTGCTTCCAATGAAGATACTCTACAGTATCTGTATCAATAATTCGATAGAAAGAAGTTAAACTAGAATATAATATTCTTTGTAATCCGTAGTCGGATAAAAATTAAATAAAAAGATTTAAATGCAAATGAATTATGGTTATCAAGGCTCCTTCTGTTTTATCTTTTGCTAATATCCACAAGGCCATTCAATTGTTTTTTTTCTTCGAATATTCATAATTCAGAGAGTTACATGATTTTCAGTTCTCAGGCGCGAGTTTTTTTAAACCACCATATTGCCCTAACTGCCAACAGAATTTTCATTATTTTTTAGCTACAGCGTATACTTTATATAAATATTAATTTTTTAGTGCCGTCGCGTAGCCTCATTATCCACGCGCAACGACAGACAAAAATTATGTACACATTATAAAAAATTATAATTATTATTATAAAAAAATTATATTATCATTATCGAGGATTCGACTTCAAGGTAATATTTTGACAAAAAATTACGTGATTTTATCGACAACGTGTATCGGATCATGATTCTTCTCTCCCTTGTGATGTACACATAATTTTTTTATTTATAATTCATTATTTTAATAATTTTTTATATCAATTGTTTATGAAATAAAAAATAGCATTATGATCACGCACATCTGACTTAAACTTTCAGTGCAAAAATTAATTTTCAACCAAAAAAACAACAAATTTTCAACAAATTAGTTTTAACTTCAACCAAGAAATTAAGTTTTAGCAAAGTAGAGTAATTTTCAACCAATTAATTGAATTTTCAACAAAAAAAAATGAACTTTCAATGGAAAATTTTATAGTTGCATTTTCAACTGAAAAGATAAATTTATAATGAAATTTTTCATCCCCTGAAAGTTTGAAGTAGTTTTTGATCGTTTTAAAAGAAATTTTAAAAAATTTGATAGGGCTTCGATGAGTACAAAATATCCTAATCATTTTTAGGCATGTCAAGCGTCTTCCAAAGATTTTGTATGATTTCTCGCGATTTCAGACATCTGAAAGATTTCTTATGCTCCAAAGTTATTAAGAGATTTGAAAAAATTCAATTAAATTTCAAAGGACCTTATCAAATCTTAAAGGATGATTTTATCATATTTCGAAGGATTTAAAAGCATTTGTCAAGATTTCCTCGAATTGCATGAGTAATGTAGATCAGATGATTCATTCTGTGAAAAAAAAATATACCCTGACAGAAAAAAGTACTCTTTTCAGAGCCATGTACTTTTAATCTTATTACATCTTGAGAACCACAAGTAATTTTCTTAATGAATAGTGAATAGATTTCAATTTCATATTTGTCATCAGCACACTTCTATTTATATAAGTGCACAAATGTTGTAAGCTACCTCTACAGTTTGATAATCAGATAATAATATTGTGAGTGACGAACTAGTTAGCAAAACGGAAAAAGTTTTAGTCGCAGGTCTAATCAAAAAGTTGAATTGTTTTTCAAATAAGGCAAAAATTTCCCACGAACAATTTAGATTGCTTCAAAGTTTAAATTAAATATGTTTTTTATTCCATAAATAATTTCAAATTTCATTTTTGTCCGAAATTTCCAACTTAGAAAAATGATCTAATTCAAGAGTGATAATTCTCTGTAGCCGGTATACCATTAATTCTATTTAAAACTATCTGAACTCAAAATAATATTTTTGTTAATCCGAAGTCACATAAAAGTATATGTACACCAAATTCTCAGTTTCAGTCTAGTTTCGGGGTTGCCTGCAAATAGCCTTGGCCACAGTTCCGGGGGATCCAAACGTCAACAGTCAGGATCGCCTAACCTGTTCCAATTGGAATGCAATGTTGCACAATATACTCGATTGAGTCTTCGCGCACACCGACCCTTCGGAGTCGAAAGTCGCAACCGTCTCTCGCCTTACCCCTGAGAAACTGCGTGGACCATGAGTTCTTGGAAGGCCGAGACAGGAGGGGATAGAATCCGAGAGTTGGGTGCAACTGGTAATTACATTACAAAGATAGTGTATTATGGTTCCTGAGGTATTATGGTGTCTGACTTGCGATCAAAATTTTTCCCAGTGCGGATATTTATATGGAACAGACATTAATCATGTGCAAAGTGCTCCTTGGTTTGTTTTACTTTTGACGTCTGCTCGTATGCTGATGTAATAAATCTTTTGCACGTGTATCTTAATATAGCGATCTACGAGCAGTTGCAGATCTTGATGTCAAGCCTAGCAGAGAAACTCAAAGCTCAAATACATTCCGTAGACAAAAATAACCCAGAAAGCACCTCAGCAGGCTTGCAGAGATGTAAAGCCAAAATAAATGAAAAGGAAAATGCCGAGTTCAAGATGGAGACCGCAAAGCAGGCTACCACTTGCGCTGGACGAAAAACTGCAAAATCTACTCTGAACCAAAATGGGTATAACTCTTAACCGGGAATCGATTAATGGAATTCGCCGCCTTGGTAAATTTAACTCTGGCAAAATGAGACCTGTTTTGCTTTCACTCTGTTCAAGGTCGAAGAAGCACGCTATCCTTATAATCGTTTAAAACTTAAAGGAACAAATATTTTCATCGAGCATGACTTGTACCCGGACACTGTTGAAATCCACAAAGCTCTGAGCCAAAAAGCAGCTAAACTAAAAAACGCAGGGATGAAAACTCGTATAAGTGGCAACCGCCTGCGAGTTCACAATTTCATCTGCAGCTTAGATGATTCAAGGAGAATAGGCCTAGAGAAAATAATCGATAATAATGCTTTAAATATTGAAGCGCTTGCCGGTATGTAAATATGAAACCGGAATTTTTGTATAGAAAATATACGTTTATTGTATGAAAGTGATAAAACCTATTTCAATCGAAGTACTGCCCATTGCTAGCTATACATTCTTGCCACCTGTCTGACAATTTGTGGATGCCACGCCAAGAAAACTGTTGCTCTTTTGAGGCAAACCAGTCATCGAGCGGTTTTCGTACATTTTCGTAAGTAGTGAAGTGCTGTTCAGCACGTGCGTGTCCCATCGATGCAAATAAGTAGTAATCGGACGGAGCCAATTCTGACTGATTCTGATTGAGCTGACCTTTAGTAAATGAGACATAACATGATATTTGACACAGTGTTTATAGTTTTTGCATGCCTGACCTGATTTATTATTGTTGCGACTACGCAACGTTGGGATTCCCAGTAAGAAGGCGCCAATGTGCCTTCAATATGTCGTCGAGAGTTAGTTCTGTGTGATTATTTATAGTGAATTGTAATAAGGATTAGTGAAGTGCAGTTTTGAAAAATATTGAACTGGAGTAAGTTAATTACACAATTTATATATAAAGTATGTATTATTTTATTTACTAACTAAACCTTTTTCTCAAATAATTTGTTGTTATAGTGATGTCTTGGAAAAATGAAAAACCTCTGTTAACTGCTGAGATCTTGGCTATATTTGAAGAGGATGAAGATTTATTGCAGGCTGATACCGTTGATGCGGTTTACATTCCATCGCCTGTAGACGAGCTCACAGACGAAGAAGAGCTTGATGACGAAATATGTGAAGACGGGACAGATTTACCAGATTGCGCGGGGACCTATGAAATACATGCAAGTTTACCTGATACTTCTGAAGACTTAGACAAACAATCTTTACCCTCAAGTTCCAAAAAAGCAAAGGTATGTAAAAAGACTATACAAAATAAGTCAAAGAAAATTCTTCCGGAGTGGAGAAAAGAGAACCCAATATATACAACAGAACCACAAAATGAAGAGAAAAATAATTTGGAACAAATTGAAAATAGAATTGGCGGTAAAACCCCTTTTGAAGTTTTTTCATTGTACTTCAGTGACGATGCGTGGGAAAAAATAAGTTTTTATACAAGAAAATATGCTCACGATAATAATCGGCATTCATTTGAGATTGACAAAAGTACCCTAAAGTGATTTTTCGGCATACTAATTTTTTCGGGGTATCACACGTTACCAGCTACAAAATTGTATTGGTCGAAATATGAGGATAAAGAAGTAATTTCAGTTAGAAACTGTAAAGCAAAATATACATTTATCAGATAACAACCAACTTGATAAAAGCGACAGATTTTCAAAACTAAGACCCCTTTTTGATTTGATAAATGAAAAGAACATGCAGTTTGGAATATTTTCTCATAATCTGTCTATCGATGAGGAAATGGTGCCATATTTTGGACGACATAGTTGTAAGATGTACATCGAGGGAAAACCAATCAGGTTTGGCTTCAAACTCTGGCGTCTATGTAGTTCTAATGGTTACTTGTACAAATTCATACCTTACGGTGGAAAAACAACCACTTATGAGAACGAGTTGGGACTGGGAGAGAACGTTGTACTGGAACTATTGTCAGTTGTTCAGCAACCATCTGTCCATCGCGTGTTTTTTGACAACTTTTTCTCTTCTTACAAGTTATTCTGTTTGCTGAAAGAAAAAGGTTTTTACGCTACTGGGACAATTCGTGAAAACCGTACGTGTAATAGCACAATGGAAACTGTGAAAAACATAAAGAAAAAAAATCGTGGTACTTATGATTTTTCTTTTGACAATGAACAAAAAATTTGGTTAGTTAGATGGAACGACAATTCTGTGGTGACAGTTGCAAAAAATAACTGCACCATTGAACCCCTAGTAAGCGCAAAAAGGTACAACGAGAAAAAAAGAGTCAATCCCTCAGCCAAAAGTTATAGCCGAGGATAATCAGCATATGGGAGGTGTTGATTTACATGACAACGGAATATGCAACTACAGAATCAACGTAAAAGGAAAAAAGTGGTGGTGGCCTCTCTTTGTAAATTTGATTGACAGTGTTATTGTAAATTCCTGGAAAATATACAATTTGGCAAACAAATCAAAAATGTCACAGTTGGAATTTAAGTCTTACATAGCAGTCACTCTTATGAAAATGGATGAAACAGCCATAGAATATGACATTCAAGGTGAAGAAATAACGGGACCAAGTGACCAAGTGAACTTTCCTTCCAGACAAAATTATGGACGACCATCTAAATGCGCATTGCCCAAGGAAATTCGATTTGATAATGTTGGTCACGTGATAGTGGAGGAGGAAAATAAAGCAAGAAGAAGATGTAGACAATGCAAAAACAACACTATATACATGTGTGCCAAGTGTCACGTGCATCTTCACACAAACTGTTTTGGTCTATTCCACACTAAGTAATGATTTTTGGTTTCGCAAAAATCCCAACGTTGCGTATACGCAACATTTTGTTATAAAAAAAATAAAAACATGTAATTTTTTTTAACTTGATGGACAGTTATTTGAATATATTTTCAGTTGTAAAATGCAGTAAAAACATAAATTTAGTTTTATTTTATAACCTTGGGAACTAATGGGTTAATACTTATCTACTATTTACAATATTTACATTAACTTATATTTACTTCCTCCTCTATTTACAATCTTTCCTTCTCCATTCCTCTTCCTCCTTCCTTCTCTTCTTCTCCATCTTACCCAAGACTCCCTTCACCCATGCTACTGCCCTTTTGTCCTCCCTTTCATGCATCAGTACCTCCATGCTTATCCCACTCATTTCCACCTCTACGCACTCCTCCAACCAATGCTCCACTCTTGCCTCCCCCTTCCCACATAGTTCACACATCCTCTTTTCCCTAGCGAGCCAGAACCTATTATAACCATCCATGCACCCACATCTCATCCTCGATATAAGCTCCTGACTTTCTTTCTCTCCTTTCTCACACATATATTGCGCTCTCGCGCTTGGCATAATCCACACATAGTTCCCATTAAATCTTGTCTCTCTTATTCTCTCTTCCACTGCTGTCTCCTCTCTCTCCATGCTGTTTTTGTCAACCAACTCATATACCTTCCTTCCTTCCTTTCTCATGCATCCTTCTCACTTCATCCATCTGCAGTCCATTCGTTCTAAAATACCCTTCTCTTTCAACCTCCATCTTCCCACCCCCTCTCCTGTTCTCCTTCTCCCACCAACACTCCCTAACCAGCTTACTTCCCCCCTCTTCCAAAAATTTCTCCTCATACTTACACGCTCGACTCCCCGCTAGAATCCCTACACTAGTTCTCCCCGTCTCCCTCCTGGCAATATAATTAGGCGTGTTCCTTGCCAGCCCCAGTGTCCACTTTACATACCTCTCCTGTGTCCTATTTACCTCTTCCCTTTCCTTCCACCCCCACACCTCTACTCCATACAATAGGACACTCATCACTAGTGAGTCAAACAATTTCATTCTCCTTCCAAAATCATCTGCGAATAACTTCTTTCCCAACCTTCACACCTGCCTCATCACCACATTTGCCCTCCTCACTCTCTCTTTTATGTGACCATCCACTCCGCCATTCCTCTGAAACAAGAAGCCCAGGTACACAAACTCTTTCACCTCCTGCACCGCCTTTCCCTTCCACTTCCACTCCCCTTCCTTACCCCTTCCACCTCCTTTTCTGAAAACCATAACCTTGGACTTTTCCGCATTCAGTTCTAACCTGTTCTTATCCAGGTATCTTCTCAACCTCTTCATCATTTTCTTTAAGGCCTCCTCGCTTTTTGCCACCAACACTATGTCATCTGCACACGCTAGCGACCAAATTCTAACCCCTCCTATCCTGACTCCTCCTACTACTCCGGCCTTCAGCTTACTTTCCATATCCGCTATTAAAATCGCAAAAAGCGTTGGGCTAAGCGGACACCCTTGTCTTAATCCCCTATCCATCCAGAATCCCTCCGAAATCCCCTGTCCTCCTCTTACCTTATCTTTGGTCTCTTCATATATCTCCCTTACCATCTCGATCAGGCCTCTCTCCACTCCCCTCTCATCCATCGCCACCCACAACCTTCCTCTATGCACCGACGGAAACGCGCCTTTTAGATCCACAAAAAACGCGTACACTCTCGACCCCTTCTTCGCTAATTCTCTATCCACAATGTGCTGCAGAACGTAGATATTGTCGATAGTACTCCTACCTGCCCTAAAGCCCGCCTGCGTCTCCGGCAATATTCCTTTCCCCTCGACATCCTTCCGCAGCCTCTCCGCCACCACCATCGCGTATACTCTATACGCCGTATTCATTAGCGTAATTCCTCTATAATTTTCCTGCCTATCCCTATCTCCTTTCTTATACAGACGTACTATTAACCCTTGTCTCCACCCTCGCGGGCATCCCTCCTCCCTCAATACTTTCTTCACTACATCATTCAGCCTCTCCCTAACCTCTTGTGTACTAAACAGCCATGCTTCGTTCTATACCCCATCCAGCCCTGCTGATTTTGACCTTCTTGAATTCCTTATCTGTTTCTCTATCTCCTCGTCATTCAAATCCTCCATCTCTGCCACTCCCGTTCTTCTACTCCCATCATCTCTCTTCCTTGAACCTGAGCCCTGGAATGATTCTTTAAAAAAACCCCTCCACTCCTCACTCCCTATCTTCTCGCTTATCCCTACTCTCCACTTCCTAAACCTATTTATTATCTTCCAGACGTCCCCCTCTGTCTTAACATTTCCTAACTCCTCCTCCAGCTCTTTCTCCTTTTCCTGTTCTTTCTTCTTACACATCAATCTAAACCCCTTCCTCATTTCTACGCACTCCTCCCTTTTCGCAGTAACCTCTTTCCACTTCTTATATTTCCTCTTCACCTTCCTTTTCATCTTTTTACGTTCCCTATCTCACCACGGCTTCACCATTCCTTTCTTCTTCTTTTTAAATACCTTCTTTTGCACGCACCCTTTCACTTTCTCTTTTAAATCCTCCCATATCTCTTCCACCGTCTCCCCTCCGAAGCGTACCTTCCCTAACTGCTCCTTATACTTCTCTATCGCCTCCCTCGTCCAGCTAACCCTCTCCCCCGTCGCCACTTCTTCCCCACCTTGCCTTCCGCCGTTCTCTCCCCTTATCCACAACCCTAATGGCTGATGGTCTGACTCTACCCTCTCTTCTAATGCGAATCTCTCCATCTCCTCCCACCCTTGCATATTCATAACTACATAATCTAATACCGATACCCCCACCTTACCTACGTATGTGTATTCTCCCTCTTCGTCCCCAGTTGCCATACCATTTTCCACCGCCCAGCCTCTATCCTCCATCCAGTCCCTTAGAATCTCCCCCTCCTTATTTATTAACCTATCCTTCGAATTCCTTTCGAAGCTCTCCCCTTCTCTGTAAAGGCCCCCTTCCCTCCCTATCCTCGCGTTAAAGTCCCCACCCAGTACCACCATACCCTCCTATCTTTCACCTGATAGGTCCTGCACCCTTTCTTTAATTCTTTCCATCCTTATTGTACACTGTCACAAACTTACTGCTTACCCCTCCTATCTTCACTTTCCTCATTTACACTCCCGCCCCCTCTTCCTCTCCGTGAGCTTCTTCCTCTAATCCATCTCTAACCCCCGTTATAATTCCACCACTAGCCCTTCCTTTCTTCGTCACTCTGACCGCCTCGAGCTTTGGCTCTATTCTATCCCATTCCTTCCCTCCCTAGGCATCGCGGGACCTTGTAGCTGGTGGGAGGGCTTACGGGCCTCATTGACCACAGATCCGAAATAGGTGAACCTGAGGGGCCGCATCGCGAGGTGTGGCTACTCTGGGGAACTGACGGACTCTGGTCGGTGAGACTTAAACCAAGGAGCGATCCTTCCAGGGGGTAATGGCAAAGCCCACTGGAATATCGAGAGCGCGAGTTCTCATGCTCCCAAGCTAAGATGTGATCGCCGTGTCGAGGGCTGAATGGCACCAGGGTCAACAAATCCTTGGACGCCCGGTCTGCCCCCCTCAGTAGAGGTGGTCAGGCGGGGGTTTCAAAGGAGGTGTCTTAACGGAGACTTTGGGACACCAGGTCGAATCCCATAGTATTTAGACCCGCCCCCTGCAAGCGGGGCTCTGTGGGGGGTGTTTCCTATTTCCCTAGCTTCTCGTGGGACATGAATGTTTCCAACAAATTTTAAAAAACAAAATATAAACGATGAGGGATCCGTTTCGGGTCCATCATCCAACCCACCGCCAAAAGAGGGAGGCTCCGTAGGGGGCAACCCTCCAGAGGCGGTGCGAAATAATGAAGATGGTGGAGACAATTATGTCGTAGCCGTGGAAGTGCAGCTAACGGAACTCTCCGTAGGGAAGAGGCACTGTAGCGGAGCACAAAGAAGGAGAGCCCGTAATGCGCGGCTCGCAAACAGCAGCCAAGGCTCCTCACAGGGGGCAGTGGCTGCTCAAACTTTACCCGGAGCAACTCCTCAGGCTTATTCTATAGGCAAGAGGCAGAAGGGCTCTGGTAACACAGGGCCTTACCTTCGCGCAGATGGCCAACAACGCCCTGGTGAGAGTTGTCGTTGCGTCGGGTTATCCTGATGACTGTCTAACTCTCGAGGATTTGGACAGGTTGAGGGATGAAATCTCAAAAGGGATTGACGCGTTACCCCGTGAGGGACGCGCCCCCAGATTCAACGACATCTTCATTAGGTCGGGGGCTATCGTTGTGGAGGCCGCGGATATCTGGTCGCGAGACTGGATTCTAGTCGTTGGTCTTCCCGAATCTTCAATCAGAGCCCTTGCGGCTCTAGATTATCGTCCCTATCTAGGGGCGAGTAGGGTTACCTTCCGGGTGACCCAACTGGGATCCGCAGGGGTCCCAGAAGCGTCCGGAGGTGCCCCGAACTAGCCTTTCAATGGCTGAGACGGGAATCTCCATTACGCAGATTAATTTGCACCACAGCAAAGGCGCCTCGGCGGTTTTAGCCAGACGCATGTCTGTGGTGCAGACAGGGCTCGCCCTAATCCAAGAACCCTGGTTATACAGGGAAAGGATTTGTGGCTTGTCAGGATGTGGCTCCATATATAAGGGGCCACGCGAAAAAACGCCAAGGGCATGCATAGCCGTCAAGGGTATGGATGCGATCTTGGTGCCTAAATTCTCCTCTAGAGATCTCATCGTTATTAAGGTGAGACTCAGGGGCAGTAATGGAGAGAGGCTAGAGGTATTTATTGCCTCGTCTTATTTCCCTGGCGACGCCGAGGGACCCCCGCCTCCCAGAGAGGTGGAGGCTCTAATTCGGTATTGTCAAGAGAACAAGATCCCTCTGCTGTTGGGCTGTGATGCAAACTCTCACCACACGGTGTGGGGAAGCACAAACATCAATGACAGAGGTAGAGATTTAATTGAATACATAGCGGGCACAGAGCTGGAGATTCTGAATCGGGGTGATACTCCCACATTCCAGACTAAAAACAGGAGTGAGGTTCTCGATTTGACTCTATGTTCAGGTGCACTGAGGAGCAGGGTAGTGGATTGGAGAGTTTCCGATGAGGATTCTCTTTCGGACCACAAACACATTGTGTTTCGATTAACCCTAGGTAAACCAGTGGTTTCTAATATCAGAAACCCCAGAAATACACTTTGGGACTCATATAAAGAGGAACTCAAAGGGAGGCTTGCGGAATTTCCCACAAGCTATGGTACCATTGATGAGTTGGAGCACGCCGCAGATTTTCTGCGAAGGGCTCTGACAACATCATATGAGAACAATTGCCCTACAAGCACAATTAAGTCTAGGAAGGGAGCAGAATGGTGGAACACCCACCTGGAGAAACTCCGTAAAAAGACAAGAATGTTGTGCAATAGGGCAAATAGAACTAAATTGCCTTCGGACTGGGACATCTATAATACGGCCCAGTGTGAATACAATAAAAACATAAGGAAGTATAAGCAGGAAGATTGGAGGGGCTTCTGCGAGGAATCGAAAAACATTCCGGAAACAGCGAGGCTCCACAAGATCCTGGCGAAAAATCCGGAAGCTCGCCTCGGGCTCATAAGGCTCGATAATGGTGAGTTTGCCGAAGATGAAGAAGCAACGCTGGATCACCTGATGGAAGTTCACTTCCCGGGTTTTCAGCGAATCCGAACCGTCCAAGAGGAGGAAGGCCGGGGCCAAGGTGTGGAAAGGGCCGAATGGAATTTCGCCGCTAAGGTCGTTGATTACAAAAAGGTGGAATGGGCCGTAGGGTCATTCTGTCCCTTTAAATCACCAGGAGCGGATGGCATTTATCCAGTGCTTTTACAAAAAGGCATGGATGTAGTCGTCCCTCCTCTGACAAAATTATTTAGGGCAAGTATAGCCCTTAAACACGTGCCATCGGCATGGAAGGATGGCAGAGTGGCCTTCATACCCAAACCTGGGAGGGAGGGTTACACTGCTGCCAAATATTTCCGACCGATCAGCCTAACGTCTTTTATCTTGAAGACGCTGGAGAAGCTGGTCGAGAGATACATTAGGGATGAGGTGCTCTTGGCCTCCCCGCTACATAAAGGGCAGCATGCTTTCCAGGCAGGCTGCTCGGTAGAAACTGCGCTTCATGCTGTTGTGGCAAAATTGGAGCAGCAGTTGGAACAAAAGGGGTACGCTGTGGGCGCTTTCTTGGATATAGAGAATGCTTTCAGCAATACTCCTCCAGAAGTCATCTGTCGAGAAGCTTTGAGATGTGGTGTGCCGGACCAGCTAGTTTGCTGGATAGGAAGCATGCTGCATCGAAGAAGACTCGAAACCAGATGGGGTGAAGGCCTAGTAAGGGGGATAGCTCCGCGGGGTTGCCCACAGGGGGGTGTCCTGTCGCCCCTCCTGTGGTGCATTGTAGTGGACGGCCTTCTTCGAAGGCTAAATAATGAGGGGTACTATACTCAGGGATACGCGGATGACTTTGTAATCCTAGTCAGGGGGGCTCATCTGGATACGCTGATGGGTCTTATAAGGTCGGCGCTGCGGATCGTAGAGCTCTGGTGCGATAGCTCAGGGCTCTCGGTAAATCCGGAAAAGACCAATGTGGTCATTTTCACGAGAAATTATAAAGTTCCGAAAGTTGATGCTCCTGTATTCTGTGGTGGGAAGCTGACTTGTTCAGACTCGGTTAAATATCTGGGAGTAATCCTAGATGGCAAGCTGAGCTGGGCAAAGCACCTGGAGACCCAATGCAGGAAATTTGTCATGACTTTTTGGATGTGCAGGAGAGCATTTGGGTTGACGTGGGGGCTAGGGCCTAAAATGCTTGCATGGCTCTACTCTGCTGTCTTAAAACCCAGGATCCTACATGCGGCCGTGGTCTGGTGGCCACGGGTTGAACTTAAAACAATGCAGGACAGGATGCGAAGATTACAAACGCTAGCATTTAGGGGCTTGACTGGAGCAATGAGGACTGCGCCCACAGCGGCGATAGGATTCATGCTCTGTGAGGAACCCCTACATGTGGCGATAACTGCTAGAGCGGCACACGCGATGGGCCGTCTGGCAAGAGCAAATAGATGGACTCCGGGGACTAGACACACTAGACTCCCGAGTTATATCAGCGCACTGCCGATTCTACAGATGAGGCAAGATAAAATAACAAAACGCTTCAACTTCGCCAAAGCTTTCCGCGTCTGCACCCCAAGCAGGGATCTGTGGAAAGCTAATGGTAACCCACTACTCCAGGGGGAAATTTGGTATACAGATGGCTCCAAGGGAGAGGGAGGGTCAGGATCAGGAATTTATGACAGCAAGAGAGGGAAAGGTATAGGGATCACACTTGGGCGACACGCTACTGTCTTCCAGGCGGAGGTCCTGGCCGTCCTTCGCTGTGCTGAAATACTAATAGAGCAAAACGCTGCTGGCAAACAGATTACGATCTCTTCGGACAGCCAAGCGACACTAACTGCAATAGGGAAACCAGACATAACATCAGAACTGGTTTGGGAATGCAAAAAAGCATTAAACCAACTTGCAGAAAAAAACAAAGTGGCTCTCATATGGGTCCCTGGTCACACAGGGATCAAGGGCAACGAAAAGACGGACCAGTTGGCGAAACGCGGTGCAGCGAGCGAATTCATAGGACCGGAACCGGTACTGGGAATAGCGTCTTGCTGTGTCGGGATGGCCATTAAAAGCTGAATCCGAACAAAACACCGGAAATGCTGGGAACAAACCCAGGGTTGCCGTCAGGCGAAATCCATCCTGGGGTATACCTATAGGATGGGCAGAGCTAGGGAAATCCTGGGTTTACCCAAGAAAGATATAAGGACAGTGGTACGGACCCAAACAGGGCACAACCACTTGAACTATCATATGCACAAAATGGGGTATAACCCCACGACAGAGTGCAGGAAATGTGGCAGGGATGACGAAACATCCCTGCATGTATTATGCCAGTGCCCGGCATTAGCTAGGCTGAGGCAACAGATCCTCGGGGCCCATTTTATGGACACAGAGGAAATTGTAACACGATCAGTGGTCGACATACTGGGCTTCGTCAAGAGGTCTGGATTCGACTGCTGAGAGTGAATAAGTAAGGGTGTGGCACAATAGGCTTTATAGCTTGAGCGCCAGGGGAGCTCTCCATGGGCTTCCCACCCGCATTAAAACTAACTAACTAACTATCCCATTCCTTTCTTTCCACTCACGTCTCTACTAGTCCTACCACATCAAATTCCTGGATATACCTCCAGAACTCCTCATCCTTCTTCTTCACCCCTGCTACGTTCCAGTAAAGCACCTTCACAACTCCTCTACCCTGCATTACCCCCACCCCCCTACTTCCTTCGAAACAAATTCCCCTGCACTTGCTTCAACACCTCTTTCTCCTCGTCCCACACCCACATTTCCTCGTCAATTTTTATTTTCCGATATCCTACCTTCGCCGATATCCCTTCACTCCTCTCCCTCCTAGCCCTGTCGTACAGCATTCTCTGTAAATCCCTTTCCTTTCTTGTCAAGTCGTGATCGATGAAAACTTCCTTATCCTTTATCCTATTTTTATTTCGCATTACCCCCAACTTTTCTTCCCAGCTCTCCAACTCCACCACCGCCACTTCTTTCTCCTTTCTCCCCTCCAACTTAACTTTCCCTACCCTGCCTTTATTCCACCCTATGCTCTGTAGCAGCGCTTCCACGCGCTCCCTTTCTTCCCCACTCTTCATCTTCAACCCTCTTACCACAATATTATTTCTCCTGTCTGCCTTCTCCTTTCTCTCCATTCTCAACTCCATTGCCCTTATCCTTTCCCTATCCGCCCTCTCCTCCTTTTCATTCCTACGCTCTCCCACTTTCTCGTCTATCATATTCCCTACCCTTTCCCAAATACCTTTAATCTCGCCCCCGCTACCCCCGTCTCCTATTTCCATTTCCGTCCTGCCCTCCACCTTCTCAAGCCACCTCTCTCTCTCTCTCTCTCTCTCTCTCTCTCTCTCTCTCTCTCTCAGCTCTTTCACCTCCTTTTCCCATTTCTCATCTCTGATTCTCAAGTCCTCCCTCATGCCTTCCATCTGCTCCTTGGTCCCCCTTACGTCCTCCCTCAGTCCTCTGATCTCGCCTAACTACATCCCGAGAGCCTCCTTTTCCAACTTCCCCTCCATTTTGGGGCGGAGGGGTGACCTACTTGTTATCCCGCTTTTTTTAAACGGGCTCTCCACCTCGATTTTCTCCGGACTCTCTTGGCTGTCTCTCTTCCTTTTCAAGAGATCCTCCCCGTAACTTGCGCTCGACGCTCCCTCCCTTACCTTCTCGCTTCCTTCGTTTCCACCGTCCCGATTTCTCCCTCTCCCCGACGCACCGCTCGACACCGGGCGACGCGTTGTTGGCCGTCGTGGCTTGTGGAAAACTCCCTCCCCGTCAGTTTCGCTACCAGCACTGCCAGTAATCGCGCTGCCCACCTCCCGCTCTGCCGACGGTAACTGGGACCTCTCCATGCAGTACCTTCCGTAACCGATAGATGTCTCTGCAGAATGTTGGCGTCTTTCGCCGCCAAATTTTCCTTTCATTTTCCTTTTTTTTTCTTCAATTCCTCACAGTCCCTCCCTTTCTCTCCCTCAACATCCCCTAACTCTGCGAGAACCACCCTTGACCCCTCGGAAGCCCAAGACTCCTGACCACGAACTCCCCCGATTACTTGCCAACCTAACCTCACTTTCCCTATCCAACTAAAGTCCACCTCACACCCACGCTGAAACTCACTTTTCATCTCCCCAATTCACCCCACACAACCCTACTCACCTCCTCGGCTTCCACCCTGACACTCCACTCACACCTTCCACACAAAATCCATAAAATTCTCTCACCACCTGTCACTAAACACGTTCTCACTTCCGCCACCAACATGCAAGTCATCAGTGGTTATAGTAATTTGTGTAACTTTGATGTAAAGCAGAAAGCCTACTTAACTAGTCATTTTGTGATTTGCATAGGTGTGTCATGGCTCACAAACGTATCTGTGAAACTACTGAAATTTTTAGATGGTTACAATCCTTATCACTCCGTGGCTCTCAAAGAAAAACGTAAAGGCTGTGGCAATGGAGGCCTAATTACACTAGTCTAAAACTGCGGTGCCTATTCGCATTGTAAACTGGAAATCAGTAATTGGTGCTTATTTGTGAAATTGAACTTTGAAAATTCCTTCACTCTGCATATAGGTAATATATATTTCCCCCCATAAGCAAACTCGGACTACTGTATTGATACACCACCAAATATGGTAGGCTCTCTATCCCAATAACCCTTAAGCACAATATTAAAATCGATAGCAAGAAGTAAATGATTTCATTGGTCCAAAATATTGTGCACAGAGAAATCGTTAACAAGATTTGCGCAATCGATACCTAAACAACGTAAACCAATAGTACTGTGGCCCCTTTTCATTAGGTAGGTAAATTGACCCAGCCTATCAGAAAATTTACCACCAATGCAGAGCGCTAGGTCTATTACTCGTGCTAACCATTCCTGGTGGCCCTGAAACGTCTCATTTACGATGACTATGTCATCGAGGTACGCGTAGACGTAAGGCTCCATCTCCGGCCCTATGAGGGAGTCCAGCAGTCGCTGGAACGTGGCAGGAACTCCTGACAGTCCAAAGGGAATCCTTGTGAACTGAAAGAGCCCCATTCCAGGGACTGTAAACGCTGTATACTCCCTACTATCTTCGGCCATTAGAATTTGGTGGTACCCCCAATTTAGATCTAAGGTCGTTATATATTTTTCGGCGCGAAGTTTCTCAAGGATCATGTCCATCTTCGGCAAAGGGTACGCATCCGTTTTGGCTACCTTGTTGAGCCTACGGTAGTCCACGCAAAATCTATGTCCCGTCAGCCTTTCGGGCCATTACTACGGGACTGGACCATCCACTTTTCGACGGCTCTGCTATACCCTCGGCTAACATTCGAGTCACCTCATCTTGCATATTTTTCAGGACCTTCGTGGACACTCGATAATACCTCTGTTTTATCAGCGGGTGTCCCCCGTCGTCTATGCTATGGGTTTTTCGATCGGTTGCTGGAAGTACCTCAGGAGGGGGCTTAATAATCCCGGCAACGAGCGTATCCAGTTCTTATCGCTCCTCGGCTGTTATCTCTCTGAGGCCGCAACACTGGTCTAATGTTGTTGGATTTGCGTCCCTCCTCTCCACTGTCAGCTCGATACCCTCTTCGGTATAGGGATCGTGCCTAACTAACGTAAGACGTTTTTCTTTTGTTTAAATAAAGTCGAGAATAAAATTGACGTTAAGTTGAAAAGGACACAACGATATAAACAAAAGAAAAACATCTAACGTAATTTAAGCACGATCCCATAGTGGTGAACTGATTCCGGATAGTACGCTATATACCAGGCTCGTTTACTGCCATCATGTACTATTCCGAATGTGTGGATAAAATTCATACCCGAGAATACTTGTTCTCCCATACTTGGGCCAATATGGATCTTCATCATTCGCGAAACACGATCGATTTCGATAGGGAGATAACACATGGCGTAAACTTGACTGACGGTACGGTCAGCAGTAATAACCGCTGGGTTCGGTGTCGTGTGCAAAGTTGCCTTGTACCGTTCTGCTATAACCAAGCCAATATCTCCCCTCGCTCGGTGATGTCAGATGGCTCATTCGCCTTTAGCAGGGCCAGTATCACCTGATTCTCTTGCCAAGGTTTCTGTTTTTCTCTTACCCTCGTTCTTGTACTAAGAACGATGGTGTCTTCCGTTTCTACCGTACGGATTACCGGGATCTTGTCTGCCGAGAGCGACGGATTATCTGTGGGAGCGGGATTCGCCTCCTGATCTATCCCCATTACTGCTGGTTCTGTCGGCTCGGGCCTGTTCTGTTCCGGTATTTGCCTGTCGTCCTATGGGGTCCATCCGGGACTGGAGGGAGGAGAGTTGAACCTTACGCGTTCTCCCTTTTTCTGTTTCCTGGACAACTCCCTGACAATTCGCATTCTTTGGTGGTCACTTCCTCTTGGCAACATCGGCGACGGTAATTACGTCTACGGTTTTTCGTGCATACAATTTGGAGGTGACCCTTTTATCGGCAGTTCCAACATTCTACCTCCGAATTGATGGAGTCCCTTGGATTGTGCAACCTAGGGCTCTGCAATGATCGTACATTTTATGATAGGCTGGGTCATTTTACCTACCTCATGAAAAGAGGCTGTAGTACTATTGATTTACGTTGGTTAGATATCGATTGCGCAAATCTTGTTAACGATTACTCTGTGCACAGTATTTTGGACCAATCAAATCATTTACTTGTTGCTATTTATTTTAATATTGTGCTTGAGGGTTCTAGGGATAAAGAGCCTACCATATGTGGCGGCGTATCAATGTCTGTAAAATGAATGACGAGGGAGCGAACACCTTTTATACTGCTTTGCCAAATTCACCGCTTATATTCAATAATGGTGTTCACGCTGGTTTTTTGTATAATAAATTAATTTCCTCAATAACGCATGCTGCCAGCGAATCAAATATGCTAGTACGTAGGGGCGCTTCCATTACCGCCGGCCCTTATAAACAGACAAATGTATGGTTCAACTCGCAGTGCGCTCGTCTTACTTAACTTTGGGCCAAACTAAATGTCCTTGGTGTAAGTGAAGAAATTATTAGAATTTTGGTCGCATTTTATGTCAACTCCAGTCTAAGGGTCAAATGTGGTGAGTCCTAGTCGGAAATGGTCGACGTGACGCTGGGGGTCCTACAGGGCGACAGCTTTACTCCTCTCCTCTTCATTCTGTTTTCGGCTGATATTGTGGACTCTTATATAAAGAAAAGTATAAAGGCTGTGTTGCTGAATGCTGTCAGATCTCTAATTATGCTTCTGTTCGCGGACGATATAGTTATCTTTGCTACTTTTCAGTGACTTATGCGAAAAAATCCATTCATTCTCGAATTTATTAGTACCTACAGGTTCCTCGGCACCTCGTTTTCGACAACATGAAATCGGGAATGGAGTCACCCTCATGCGGTTACAGTGAAAAAGTCAAACTTAATAATTAAGTAGGCAAATCATAGGTATATCACTGCTCTCGATCGTGTGACAAAATCCAAATATAACAGACAATTCAGAAACCTAAGTCAATTGAACCTTACTGAACCTTATCTATATTTTAACTGCAGTATGGGAAAAAAGCGGCTGGTTAGTCAATTACGACTTTCAGACTCCACCAAGATCAGACTATATTTTAATTGTTCGGCGTATGCGATTGATTAAAATCACATTGAAAAATACCTAGAAGGGTATGACTGAATGACATTTTGAACAACATTGTGCAAGCGCTGAAAGTTAGATATTCTATGATTAATGAGGAAGAGTCTGATTTTGAGTACACTGACCTTTTTATGTATAATGATCTGTTGCGTCGCGTGCAATTATTTTATTTATTTACTTTTATAACTTTCACTTAGGATTATTGCGTTATGAGAGTAAATTCGAGTCCCACCTTGTCAAAGCCAGCGGCACATTACAAGAAACTAGAATTAAGTGTAATTGCGTAGACTAGCTTTTTAATGTGAAACATATCTTATTGTAGTTATTTCATGTGCGATTCCTTTTGTATCTCACTTTACATGCATATAATAAATTAAATCTTGAATCTTGAGTAATGTTTGCTTGTATAGGAAATTGGGAAATTATGCAAGCAATTTTGATTTGTTTGCAGAATATTTATGCGCTGTAAATCGTAAAAATTCATTATTTTCCATAGAAAAGTTGGAGTGAATTCTAGTTTCATCGAATATTTTACACTATGTAGCTTATTAATCAGTATTTTCCTATCTCAACGAAACCGATCCGAAAAACAGCTATCCACTGCCAACACCGCAACTGTTGCTCGACAGTTGCGGAAGGGAGAAAAGCAGTCACAGTTACTGCTCATACAGCAACTGTGGCGGTGCGCGCAGTTTTACGCTCTGACAGTAAATGTGAACAGGTAATTTCTTATTAACGTTATTACATTCTCATCAGAGAAGGTACAAGATTTGATAAAATTCCCCCCCCCCCCCCCGACTTTTTGTCAAATGTTCACGTTTTGAGACCCCCTGAGCCCGAAAAACAGGTTTTTACGAATGTGTCCGTCTGTATAGGCGCACATGAGCGCATTTCAAACCCCATACGATGGTTCGTTCATCACTGCTGATTAAAATTTTTTTATTTTATTGGTCATCGCTTTGTAAATTGTTAAAACCTTCGTATCGTGGACAGTTCTTAAAGTTTGCAGAAAATTTTTGTGACGCCTATGAGCGCATTTGTCCGTAACTTTAAATTTCATATCAATGTCGAGGATTTAACACCTGGGTCATATTGCCCCCAAATGCTATCTTTGTTAATTAGCTAGCGCAAATTTTTTTAGCGGTGGCGCATTTTAGCGTATTTGAAGTTATTACGGATGGATATGATGAATTCCAAAACATGCTAATATTTTAGAAAAATCATATCAATAGCGAAAAATCCTAATTTATTAAAAGGAAAAAATACTGAAACAGCCAATAAAATGTTCCACAGTTTTTTGGGTTTAGCTCGAGAACGCTCTTTTCCCACAGAAAAATTATTCACTTACGAGGTAACCGAAAATTCGTCATTATTTGACGATGAAGGATTTCCAAAGAAATCCAAAAAGAGTGCACTCATCACAGCTCTAGAAACAGTTCTTTCTCCTGAAAATTACAACATTTCGCGTATGGATTATCAGAATGCATCTATAATAGTTGATGTCCTGTTGCTCTGCAGAAAGTTAAATTAAAAAAATTCCGCTCTTTCTAGTGATTCTACAACATTTAGAGACTTTGCAGAACGATTCTGCAGGTTTCACTTCTTTCCAAAGAATTTGCCAGTTCAAAGAATGGACTTCGTTTTTGATTCTTATTTCCTAACGTCTCCGAAAGAAATGGAAAGGAAACGGAGAAGCAAAAAAGGTGAAATTTCCGTGGATAGAATTGATGATGACGTCAAAGTTCCGTGTGAAGTAGACTTGTTTTGGGCGGATTCAGATAACAAAAAACTTCTTTAGCAGTATCTTCGAAAGTATATTTTAAAATATTGTTCTCCTATTTGGCCTTCAACGGAAGTTATATGCAGTGCTACGGACCAAGCAGAAGCCTGCAGCTCTTCTGGAAATGAAAATTTGAAGGTCATTCTGCGATCAGACATTGAAGAAGCAGATATTCGCATAATAATACATGCAATGCATGCTTCACAGGAAGGTTTGAAAAATTTTGTCGTTTTATTTTCTGACACAGACGTTGTGGTGCTTGCTTTGTCTCACTGGAAATGTTTTGAAAATGCAGGATTAAGTGTCAGTATTTTTTTATGTGAAATAGTTAATTCTCGGTAATCGTATTGTTCTTTCATAATGAGTTAAATAAAGGGTAGCCCTGCGTAGGGGCATATAAGTGCAATTTTCACGTATTTTCACCAGGGAAAAAAAACTTTCTCAACAATTGAATTTTCAGCCAAGAAAAAAAGAACGAAACATGCTGCGCTACCCTTCAAGTATCACTCAAAGTATAAAGTTCCACTTTGCATGCAAGAATTGGTTGTACTATTTACATCCTACATTTGATAAAATATATTCGATAAAACCTGCAACAATTAACAAATTGCAGACATTGTGGATGAAAGTAGGCTGTGGAAAAACAACGAGATATTTGCCTATACACAAACTAGTTGCTGAACACGGAGAGTCATACTCCTCATTACTTCCCGACATTCATCACCTCACAGGATCAGACTATACCAGCAAAATTGGTACCAAATCCAGTGGATTAAACAAGAATCTCAGCAATTATTTGATGCACTTCGGTGAAGGTGAGGAAATATGCATAATAATTAAAAGGTTTTGTATATGAGATTACTTTGAATCGAGTTTGCAAAGTACATTTTAAAACAAAAAAATATATCTATTGCAGTGAGAACTAAACATTTCAATACTTTTGCATTTTAGCCATTCCCGCCGGTAACTTTGGGGAGATTATCAACAATGCCGAAGAATACCTTGTTCGAGTTTTCAAAGTAAGAGGCAAACCACGGAAAACTTTCGACAATCTACGATTTGAAGCATACTGCTTTAATAAAGGTGCAACTGGAGTACGGGAACTACCACCTACAAGTGACTCTGTAAGATTGCACATCTTGAGGGCTTATTATCACACGTATAATCAGGTGAACTGCTGTAACGAACAATGTGAAAAGCTAGATCCTTTGCCGTTCTGTTATGATAAAGTTTACAACAGTCTTGTACCGACAAAAACAAAAAAAGATTTTCCTCCTACTGATAAATCAGTTCCCAACTGCATTAATTGTACGACATGTTCGCAAAAAAAATGTCCCTGTGCATCCACTGGAATATCGTGTTGCTTATTTTGTTCATGTCAAAAAATGGGTAGCTGCAAAATTAAACCTGCAATAGATCAAAACTTTTTCGCCAACGGCGATACCACGCTGAAAACACCAGTTCTCGTAAGATCACTGAAGTTAAGCATTGTTGGGCGCGGTTAGTACTTGGATGGGTGACCGTCCAGGAATACTGCGTGCTGTTGGCCCGTCGTGGGTGTGGTGGGCCCACATTGGTAGTAAAATATCCACCTAGAAACACTACCCGAATCGGGTAGTGAGGCAATGAACTTTCGAGTTCGAACTGCTAATCAATGTATGTATGTATAGATCAAAACTAGAGTCAGAATCAAACGGACCTATTCCATCACACATTTTTTAACAAAATTTAAATTTTTCCTCAGTTGTACATTAATGTTACCGTCAACAGTGTAATTATATTGGTTAGCATTTTTCATACCTGCTCGTTATTCTTTATAAGCATTGTTTACAAGAAAAACGCTCAGTTGAAAAAAAGGTTATCTCTGTTTTTATATTAATCTTTGGCACGAAATAAAACTTTTCACCTTCATGATAATTTTTCGTACGACAAACCACTATTCATTCACGGCCTTCTGAACAATGTATTTTTTATAAATATACGCCACCAACGAGCCATAATTTTTAGGTTATTAGTATATCGGTAATTTTGCTGCGAATAGCATGATTATGGGTGACGGACAACTTTGCACGTAGCAACTTTGCACGTGCCCAACTGTGCACGTCGATGGTCGGACGGACAACTGTGCACGTCCATCTGTGCACGTCCAAGACCACAAGAGCCCATCTGTGCACGTCGAAATTTCGGCGTGCACAGTTGTCACTTGGACAACTGTGCACGTGCACAGATGGTACTTGGACT